>JAVTVY010025039.1:0-111970 GCA_036873755.1 Hanleya hanleyi | reverse complement strand
TCCGTCACGTATCAACCCAGACACCCACGACATCGTCTACTCCAGCCATCACGTTACCCCGCTACATCCAGCCAACTACTACGACGATCCGTACGACTACTACTCCACGTGATCTTCCGTCATCCCTGAGAAGCGATCCTTCCACCTCATCACCACCCCCCTCTAGTACCACCACGACGACGCCGCTAAACAGTTTTGAAGTGGATCCCCGTGAATCACCACGTTTACCCCGACAACGGTATCCCTTCGAGTACTATCCCCTGCGCCAGCCCCGACAACTGGGGTGGGCTTCTAAACGTCGAGCGCAAATCATCCCATAAAGAAAAACGATGGACCCACGATGGCAGCATCCATTCACGTGCCTCATCGCTGGACCGACCGGGTCAGGAAAAACACACTTTGTTCAACGTCTCATCCAACATGGGTCAGCCCTGATTTCACCCCCTCTAGCTCGTATCCTGTGGTGTTATGGCGCTTGGCAGCCCGCGTATGAGGCACTGGCCCGTGTCCCCGGACTCACCTTAGTGGAAGGCTTACCGCCTGAAGATACACCCCAAGACACTTTGGTAGTGGTCGACGATCTCATGACGGAAACGGATAGTCGAATCACCCGTCTCTTTACCAAAGGCAGCCATCATCGTCGATTGAGCATCATCTACATCGTACAGAATCTCTTCAGTAAAAACAAAGAACACCGGAACATTGGTTTGAATGCTCAGTATGTGGTGTTATTCAAAAACCCCAGAGACGCTTCCCAAATTACCCACCTGGCTCAACAGAATGTACCCTAAAAACACGGCCTTTGTACGAGAAGCCTTTGAAGATGCGACCCAACCTGCTCACGGCTATCTACTCATCGACTTGAAACAAGACACGCCCTCTACCCTGCGATTGCGTACCCTGATTTTTCCCGGCGAGATACAGACGGTGTACACCCCCAAATAAAAGAGGATAAAAAGATAAAAGAAGAAGACAAGGTACTCGAGCCCTCATTCTATCATCATGTCTGCACGCGTACGCAAGCACGCAGCGACCTTGCGGGTATTACGCAGCGCGCCACCGGAGGTGGGCCGGGCCCTGGTGCGCGGCGCGGATGCCGACTTGGTCCGGTGTTTGTGTGAAGTGGCTCATAATGTATTAAAAGGCAATGTTCCACTCAGTCCTCTGCAGAAAGGGAAATTGCAACGGCACAAGGCGGGTCTCCGAACGTTGGTCAAGAAGACGGGCAGTGTCAAGAAAAAGAAACAGGTGTTACAGCGAGGTGGATTTCTTGGCGCACTTCTCGCTCCCTTAGCCGCTACTGTACTGGGCCCGTTACTCGGGTCCATCTTGGGAGGACGCTAAAAACATGGACCATACGAAAAAAATGATGCTGGTCGAACCTCGACTGTTACAGAGTTTGCAATCCCCCTATCCCGTCCCGGCCACAGTGCAACAACTCCAGTCTCTGGATGAAGAGATGAATAGTATACTCCAACGTCGACTGCCCGATCACGAGAAAATTCAACTCTACCATCATACGCTGAACCAGTACCAGACGTTTATGGATCAATATAGAGGAAGGAGTACACAACCACTACCACCCACCACCACGCCCACTACATCCCCACCACCACCACCACCACCACCACCGTCATCCTCGGCCTCACCTGAGCTGGAACAGGAAGTATTGGCCAGTGTGCCTAAAGCCTACAAGACCAAGGCCCGTTTATTGTTGGATCGGGTGAAACAGAATGCCGATATGGATTGGAATGCGGAAGGAAACCTACTGATTCGCAACCAAGTGGCGCCGGGGTCTCATATCACGGATTTAATCAACGATATGGTGCGTTCTCGCAAACACTCTAATCCACCGGGCTGGGAAGCCTTTGCTCAGGGGTTAAAAGACACGCACACCCCTCAAGAATTGGTAGGAAATCGTGAACGCTGGAAGTGGATGCAAGCCCCCTCTCGACGTCTCCCCACTACCCGGGAACGTAGTGAATGGCAACCGCACACGCCACCCAAAACACCCGCACGGCGGCCACCTACTTCGTCACCTGTTTGGATGCAAGCTCCCTCTCGACTTCCCCTATCTGGGAACGTGGTGAATGGCAACCGCACACGCCGACCAAAACACCCGCACGGCGGGTACCTACTTCGTCACCCCTTTTACCACGCCATCCCCTGCAAAGCCCCAGAGCTAAGTCACCGCGACGGTCACAACGCCGAGGTCAGGCGCCCAAGGCCTGGGAGCCCTATTAAAGCCCGGTGCAGAAGCCAGAAAGTTCAGTCGTCATGTTTTACCTGACGTTGCCCAGTAATAGCTCATTCGACGTGTTTCCTGGCAACACCTTGACCAAGTATGTCACGCAATTACCCCAACCGTTACATTTACCGGGACGCTGGGAATGTGGACTGGTGGATATTCAATACCCTTACTCATGGTACAACGTACAAGACGGAGAAGTATGGTACGAAGTGACCTACGAAGATAAAGTCTACAAACTGACTCTTCCCCAAGGCCAATACGATACACCGCAGACGTTCATAGAGGGTCTGAATGGCTTGATGGAGTACAAGGCCCTAAAGTTCAGCACGGGTGATGCAACACGCCTGATATCCTTGAACATCAAGAGAGAGATAATGTTCGATGTCAATGTACACAACGACAGGAGCTCTATCATGCTGACCGAAAACGCGAAGGTGAAACTCAGTCCTACACTACAGCAAATGTTAAGGATGCCTTTCAGCGTCTACAAGGGGGCCACCATTGTCAACGGGGATTATTTGATGGATATGAAAGTAGGTATGTACGCACTGTACGTCTACTCGGACGCCGTAGACAGCCATATTGTGGGTGATGTGAACACACCTCTGTTACGGGTGGTGTCCATTACCAAGACGTATGGCGAACAAGCCACCGAGAGTTTCAACCATATCATGTACCTGCCCGTACGCCATACCGATATCAACACGATCACGGTGGATATAAGAGATGACAGGGGACGGCCGATCCCATTCGAACGAGGAAAAGTGGTGCTGACACTTGCTTTCCGACAAGCTCGCTCTCCTCACTTCGTATAATGTACGTGCCTTACCAGTGCCATACACCCAGCTATGCCGACTACTACAAGAAACAAACGGGGGGAAACTTGCCCGTGTTTAGCGGGGCACGCATGCAACGCGGTCACGGATTGGGGAACATTCTGGGCAGCATTGTGAAAACGTTTTTACCCATGGTGACACGGGGTGTGAAAGCGGTGGGAAAACAAGCGGTACGCAGTGGATTGCAGGTGGCCGGTGATGTGATGGAAGGCACAGCACCCCGACAAGCCTTGAAACGCCGGGCTAAAGAAGCGGGCAGCGTCTTGATCGCCAAAGCCCTTAAAAGACAAAGACCGACACTGCCCCCATTCATTCAACGTCCAACACCCCAGAGGAGAAGGACTACGCCCCAGAAGAAGAAAAAGAAGAGAAGTAATAGTAGGAGAGACATCTTCGCATAATGGCATTCATTCACTCCGAGTCGTGTCCGTCTACCAACAGTGAATTGGATTTGTGGACTATTCCACCTACCCAAACGAGTATAGCCGAAGGACGTTGGGTAGAACATCGACCCCTGGCTAGCCTGACGGGGGTGGGCCCCGTGGAATTTACCATTGAAAACAGAGATACGGCCTACCTGGATTTAGCCCACACCTACTTGTACGTGAAAGCCAAAATAACGGACATGGATGGGACGGACATAGAGGCCGATAAAGTAGTAGGCCCGGTGAATCTTTGGCTGCACTCTTTGTTCCAACAGGTGGATATAGGTCTGAACGATAAACTCATCAGTACGTCCACCAATACGTACCCGTACCGAGCCTACATGGAAACGCTGTTGTCGTACGGTATTGATGCCAAAGAATCACACTTACAAGCTGAGCTGTACTTCAGGGATAGACCCGGACACCTGGACACCATAACCGGTAACAATGCTGGGTTCACGGCACGCAAAGCACTGGCAGCCAAAAGCAAGTCCATCGATATGATGGGACGACTGCACGCCGATCTGTTCATGCAAGACCGCTACATGATGAACGGTGTAGCCATCAAGATCAAGTTGATCCGGTCCTTACCCAAGTTCGCCTTAATGGCCGGTGGAGAGGGGGATATCGATTACCAGATCGTCATTGAAGATGCAGCCCTGTTTGTCCGTACGGTAGATTTGCAACAGGGCGTGTTGCTGGGTCACATGGAAGCCTTAGCGAAAAAACCAGCCCTATACCCCATCCGACGCGCACAGACCAAGGTGTTCTCTGTGCCATCAGGTACGATGATGGCCAATCGTGAAAATTTATTTCTAGGGGATCTGCCTAAACGTCTTACCCTGGCGTGTGTGACCAACACCGCATTCAATGGAAATTGGGCTGAGAATCCGTTCAGATTTCAACATTTCAACATTAACTTTGTGGCACTGCACGTGGCCGGCCATCAAATTCCAGCCCGGCCATTACAACCGGACTTTACTAACGGAAACTATGTACGGACCTACCTGAACCTGTTTACAGCTACAGGACAAAACAACCAGGACGAAGGCAATACCATCAGTCGAGACGACTTTATGAAGGGGTACACATTGTTCGCCTTTGACCTCACCCCCACCTTGGAACACGATCATCAACTGGCTTTGCTGAAGAAAGGAAACCTACGATTGGAACTGCGTTTCTCCCGCCCTCTACCCAGCACCATTAACGTGATTTGCTACGCCGAGTTTGATAACGTCATCAGCGTGGATCAGCAAAGAAACGTGCTGTGTGACTTCTCCACCTAACATGGATACAGAGCAGCTGATGAGCATACTCCAGCGAGATCCCAAGATCCCCTTTCGAGGTGTGTTTCCACGCAATGTGTTTCCCACCCACTCTATCACCCCAGCAGCCTACATCCTGAATACAGACACGAGGAATCGACCCGGTGAACATTGGATAGCTGTGTACGTGGACACCCAAGGCCAAGGCGAATACTTTGATTCCTACGGACTTGCACCCCTCCATGCCGATTTGGTGAAATTTATGGACGTCTCTACTACAGAGTGGCGTTGGAATACGCAAAGATTACAAGGACCCTTGAGTAGTGTGTGCGGACAGTACTGTGTGTTTTATCTCACTCACCGGAGTAGAGGACATTCTATGTCTACCATTGTACATATGTTTGATGATTATTGTCAAGCCGAAGACCGTGATGTCCTCGTCTATGACTGGACGGCCTCTCGTTTTAATGTGTATGCTCCATTTCTCTGGTTAACTTAAAAAAATGTACTGCGCGTGCGCGCGCAGACCCCTTGTTTATTATTGTTATGACGTTGTTGTTCTGACGTTGAATAAAAGATGAAAAAAACACAATGATGGGTTTTGACTTTTTTTATTATTTAAGTCAACAAGCAAGGATTAGACTATACAAATAGAATACAGGGTACACATAGTAGGGGTTAAGGTACAAAAAGTTCTGCCAGGAGTAGGATTCGAACCTACGACAGCATTTGCCGACCAGCACTTAATACCGGCGCCTTAGACCACTCGGCCATCCTGACTTTTACATTTGTGTATCCACAGTTATAGGTCGACATTTACAAGTCCAAGTAAGTGGTGCTCACACCGTCGGCCAATACTTTTCGTTTGGGATAAAAGAAAGTAAATGCGTCTCGTTGCTGGATATAGGTGCGCATCTGGTGGTCCACCACCCGGAATCCTCGGTTAGTCCCACTCGCACTGGCCTGGCTTTGCAACACGCCCAGGTAGAGAGCTTTGTCGATGTTGGGATCGCGCCGGCTCACCCCTTTACAACTAAATTTATTTTCCTCTCCTCCATCTCCTCCGTAACAGTAGTAGGTCTTAGAGGAGAGAACAATCATAGCATCCCCGCTCCACTCCAGCTTGAAGAGCCCGGGTGTCCGCTTGTCGTAGGTGTAGTGATCGCGTCGGGGTAGCCACTGGTCCCGTTCCGCTTCATACTGATCCCGTAACTCGGGTTTGACGAGGGACTCCCAGTCCGGGTGGGAAACGGCCATGTAGGCCGAATCTGTGTCCATTTCCAAGAGTTGCCAGTCTGAGGGATTAAAATACACACCCATAAAATCATAGATGAATTCCAGCATCCTCAGCTTGGCCACCTGATAGACCATACATCCAATCTGCAGGGGTAAATTGTACCGGATAGTCTTCTTGGCTGAAGTGACTTCGTAGGTGTCGTCATCGATCACCTCCACGGACCGAAACAGAGGAGAATTCACTTTTTTGCGCGCTTGGGTAGTCGTACAAATGTTCACGTTGACGTGCTTATCCTGGTTCGTTACGGTTTTTCCGTAATAACCATTGCCAGTGAGTTTCCAAGATTCAGCGATGATGGCCTGACTCGGGTATTCATCACCTTGACGACGGGCCTTCGTCACGAGGTCTGCATTCTCCGCAAAACAAGCCTCAGGTACGTACTGTATTACCTGATAGATTTTAGTAATTTCCAAACCGTGGTTCATGTACCACTGCAGTAAGGGGGTGCCCAGCAAGATTTTCTCGCCCCACATACTTCCAATCAACATGCGGCGAGGTTTAGGCAAACACTCGTGTTGCTCCGCATAGGCGCCCATGGTCTCTCCAATGTCAGCCCGACCCACCAGCGTGTTCTTGAAGATAGGCGGACACTGGGCGAAGAGGGGCTTGAGAGTTTCGGGAACATGCAAATCACATTCTACAAAGCCGTAGAGCTGTCCCGAACGAATGGCGTCCAACATCTGGGGCAGACTCAGCAGTCGCCGACGACTCAAGGGGTACTCACGTTCTTTTAGGAACCGTTGTAAATGGGGCAGGGCCTTGCACATCGTGTGAAATTCACACTCCCACATCTCAATGAGATGGAAGCCTCGCTCTTTGACGTAATCTCCGTTGACCACTACTTCTTCGCGTAATTCTTGTGCCGATTTTCCACGTCGCTCATTGAAGCGGCCCGCGCTGAAATGACATTCGTGGCCGTGCCAGTAACAGCCATAAAACTGGAAAACGGTCGGTGTTCCTTGGACAAGGGCAAACCCATCGACGGGGAGTCGGCGATCTCCTATCCGCTTCTCTGTGGCGTTGGTCTGGTGACGTATATAAATCGCCCGTCGATAGGCTTCCCAGTCCAACCACTGGTCGGCGAGATGTTTGTAAGGTGTCCGTTGCGGTGTAAAATGCCGACCTTCTGCCAACCAACGCGTATAATGCCCGCTGGGCATGGGTTGGGCGAGCGACCACAAGTACAAGGCATTCGCGTCAAACCCAATGATTTTGGCACACGGTTTCCCACTGGGGAGAGTAGTCACATCCTTCTCATGGTAGCGGTGAAAAATAAGGCTAGGGCCGCCCACAATGTTCCGCTTCAAACAATCGTGCATGTCTGCATCTTTTCGTTGTATGAGTGAAAAGTACGTAGGACACTCTTGAAACAGATGGCGAAGCGCCAGACCAGGTAAACTTAAGCACTCCTTGAAGATGTCCACATGCATTTGGCGACGAAAGAGTTGCACCATTTTCTCGGCCGCTTCGAGAAAGGGAACCACATCTAGGTTGTTATACCACACCAGGAAATCACGCAACGTCTTCATGCTGTGGCAGTTCCATACTCCATCATCCGGGTGATCAACTCATGGGATTCCCCCGTGGACACGAAACACACCGGTGCAGCGTCATAGCCGGGCACGTTGGTTGAAATGCTGACACTGAGGGGGATATGGCGCTGTGTCCACTGCGTTTTAGCCGAAAACAGGTCCATGGGCTCCAACAGGGCCTCAAAATCATAGCATGCCCGGAAGGGAAAATAACGGTCCTCTTCCGGTATCATCACACCCTCATCGGCCAGTTCCTGGAAAATAGTAGGTGCATTATGATACACTCCACCCGGATAGACTCGCTTGACACTGTTGTCCCAGATTTTCTCGTGGCAATGTAAGTTGTAAGACTTTTTAAACACACGATGGCATTGGGCACAACTGAAAGACTGAGCGTACTGACTCATATTGTGAATGAGCGAAAAATGACTCACGCCATTGTCATCGAACACATTGACTTTCATCGTAGCAGCATACCGTTCTGTTGATCGCCGAACCAATTCAGCCACAAATGTATCCTCCTCCTCGCATCGTAATCGATAAACAAAGATATTAATATCGAACAGTCTTTCCACGTCATCCAAATTCTTAAAGGGAACTCCACGGAAGTGCCGCTTATCCACGTCTTGCTGCTCTAAATACTCCTCCCAATAGCCATCGGCCACTGTGTCACAACGCCTGGGGTCACACTCGTCCAGATGCACGGCCAAACATCGAAACAGACATTTGCGGTCTTTGTAGGGCCCCTTTCGCCCTGCTGTTAATGAATACAGGCCTTTTCGATGAAGCAACCACGGAGGAAGTAGTACAGGAGCACCGATCGGGTGATCTCGCATTTTCGTGATGAAAAATGTGACGTTAGTCACCATTTCCACCAACCATTGGGTATTGGGGCGTTGCAACCGGGCCCATTCCAATGGATCCAACGTAGTCAATTGGTCGATGAGTGGCTCCAGAGATATAGCATCTGTGATCGTGAATGGCTGGTCAAACACATACGAATTATTACTCGGATAGAAATACCGCAGTTGGTCCGTGTTTTTGTGCCGTAAGATATACCCAAATGTCACATTCAATTTGAAGGCAGTACCCTGATCTTGGAAAATGTTCTCGGCGTAAGTAGGAAGATACGTGAGGTCCTCCAAGCGAAAATTGTACAAATCCAAAAGACGACGGTTACGGTGATAACAATGGCGTATGGTAGCCCAGTGACGTTGATAAATGGCCCTCACACGCTCGTCTTCAGGCAAGACTTCAACCGGAGGTGCTGCTAGATCGTCTGGAAAATCTTCTCCACGTCTCATGCTTTTCGTCTCACACAAGCGGATAGGCAAGCTGGCAGGGAAGCAGGCAGGCAGGGAGGCAGGCAGGCAGGTCAGGTAAGGCAGATTGAATACACCCCTATCCCTAAAAATCGACTCCTTTTATACGTTTTTTTATACATGTGTAGTGGGAAACTGATTGACATACATGTGTAGTGGGAAACTGATTGACCTGAGTGGGGTGGGTTCAAAATGGTGGACTTTAGAGTTGTCTGGGGAAAATATAGGGCCGCCATTTTGAACCCACCCCCACTCAGGTCAATCAGTGCACAGGGTGAGTGGGGTGGGTTCAAAATGGCGGCCCTATATTTTCCCCAGACAACTCTAAAGTCCGCCATTTTGAACCCACCCCCACTCAGGTCAATCAGTTTCCCACTACACATGTATGTCAATCAGTTTCCCATGGGTGAGTGGGGTGGGTTCAAAATGGCGGCCCTATATTTTCCCCAGACAACTCTAAAGTCCGCCATTTTGAACCCACCCCACTCACCCATGGGAAACTGATTGACATACATGTGTAGTGGGAAACTGATTGACCTGAGTGGGGTGGGTTCAAAATGGCGGACTTTAGAGTTGTCTGGGGAAAATATAGGGCCGCCATTTTGAACCCACCCCACTCACATCCACACAGGCCACGCCCCCTCATAACGCATGCGCACCCCCTCAATTCTCAAGGCAAACCAAGTTCCGCGCATGCGCTCTGATTGACATACATGTGTAGTGGGAAACTGATTGACCTGAGTGGGGTGGGTTCAAAATGGCGGACTTTAGAGTTGTCTGGGGAAAATATAGGGCCGCCATTTTGAACCCACCCCACTCAGGTCAATCAGTGCACTGGGTGAGTGGGGTGGGTTCAAAATGGCGGACTTTAGAGTTGTCTGGGGAAAATATAGGGCCGCCATTTTGAACCCACCCCACTCACATCCACACAGGCCACGCCCCCTCATCACGCATGCGCACCCCCTCAATTCTCAAGGCAAAACCAAGTTCCGCGCATGCGCAGTGAAGAAATGGGCCTAGTTAAGACTGTTTGTATACTACTTTGATGTTTATGTTACTTCTTCATCGTTGCCAATTACTGTATTCAGTGATCACAATCCACTTGTTTTCATAAGTAAGATGAAAAACAAAAATCAAAGATTGTTGAGATGGAGTTTGGTATTACAAGAATACAATATTGAAATCAAACATATTAAGGGTAAGGACAATTTGATCGCTGATTGTTTGTCTCGCATTTAATGTACATATGTTTGTCAACATTTTTGCTGTTGTAATATAGATTTTGTTTTGTAATAATGTTTTGAATTGTCAAGAAAGTTCCAAGTTTGAAACTTTCTTCTTTTAAGAGGGGGAGTGTCATGGTATTGCAGTATAAAGTTAGACACTGAAGATAGTTCTAGAATTGTAGAACTGGGGTGGACTTGTTAACCTTCTGTTCTGTTGTTGTGATCTAGAATTTTTTCGTAATCGTGACCGATTTATCGTAAGTGAATTATGTGACTCATCCGTCTAGTGTTTTCTTGGAAATTCTGTGAATTAAAATGGCCGAGGTGCGAAGAGACCCGGATAATAAAGTTAATACGATCGTGGCGCCATCTGCACATTTTCGTGGCGCCATCTACACATCTATACGCGGTATATACTGTTATCTGGGTTAATTATGTCGAAATTTCTCGTAGTTGTAATCGTTTCTGGGTTAAATCTGACGTCATTGTTGTACCGATGGAAATTTCTAGATCTGACAGAATAATCTCGAATCCCCCAATAGAGTATAAATTGCTCGAAGTTTAGGAGATTCGAACGACTTCTGTTGGGTGCATAATTGGACATTACCGTTACCGGAGATTATTGACTGAGATTGTACTGACTGCTGGATTATACATTCCTGTTGGCTGTGTTCGACCGCTGTGTATTATCTACGTGATTGAACTGACGAAAACTGGACAACAGCTGAGCGTTATTGACTGGAAATACAGGAACACGATTTCTACACGTCACGAACTGTATAGAGATTTGCACGTTGTTGACTTTGAGAGATATACCGGTATAACATTGAACAGTAAGATTTTATTTGACATTTGTTTGCTATATTGACCTAACTTAATTTGTGTATGATTTTAGTATTGTAAATAAATATTTTACTATTGATTCTCGACTTCACAAATCTTTCTTTTGCGTTTTTCTATTATCGTTTAGACGTAACAGGTGTCATTTGGGTTTATTCCGTCCTTCCGTGCGAATTGCATTTGTTTTCGAAAATATAAGATAACCTGGAAACGCTTCGGCGGATTCCTCTGAAATGTTGCGCTTCAGCAAGATCTGTGGCGCCATCATTGGCTTTCATTTCCGTGCATTCTTTCAAATTATTCCTTTCATATACGCGATAAAATCACAACGCTTCATCAGATTTCTAAAAAATCGGCATGTGGGTCTCCTGTCGCAAACCTTCGATTCGTATCGTGTTTCAGCAAGATTTGCGTGTATTTGACCCCACTCTGGTTTCAACCTACACATCCGTCAAACTCTGGCTTCGCACACGATAAAATCATAACGTTTCGTCGGATTGATCCGAAATTCGACATATGCGCTCATTGCGACAAGACGTCGATTTTTTTATTGCGTTTCAGCTATGGGGAAAGAGGCCACTAAGGTTCATTCCGTCCTTCCCTGCTTGTCTGTGTGAATTATATATGCATTCGCACGCAATAATGACGAAACGCTTCTCCGGATTCCTCTGAAATTTAGCATATGTAGATGGCGCCACTCTGGTTCAAAGTTTTCATCGCACACGATCAAATCAAAACGTTTGATCGGATTGATCCGAAGTTCGCTATATGCATTCCTTGCGAAAAGACGTCGACTGGTGTCGCTGCAGCAAGGTCTGCCTGTAGATGGCGCTACTAGGGCCCATTCCGTTCTTCCGTGCTTGTCCGAGCGTGCTCGTCTTCGTACGCAATCAAATCGAAACGCTATGCCGGATTCCTCTGAAAAGAGGTGGCGGACTTTTGTGGCCTTTTGGTATTCTTTTAGGCTTTACCACTCACATCGATGTTACAAGCCGAGTGGCTTCAATGCGGTTGGATCGACTGTCCCACGAGAGCTGCTTTCTGTATGTGGTCATACTGTTTTCAGTCAGCGATTCACATCACCGGAAGAAAGAACAAGTGAAACTTCATGAATCGCTAATTAAAGCAGCTTAATGATTGCACAGTGTTATCCTCTTGTCAGTGTTAATATTTGTACCAATTATAATCGGCATGTAAATATGCCATCATGAAATGATGAAAAATTCATGTGAATATGTACATTGAAAACCATTGTTAACAAAACAAACTTTTGTTTTTGCGAAAAATTATTATTATTATTTATACAATTGTAAGGGAAAACACAGATTGATTATTAGATATTCGCATCACATTCGCCATATCAATGTCTATATGTGTCAATGTAGCCTACCTGAAACCCATGTCAAGAGTAACCCGTGCATATTCCTTCCGTCACATCGTTTTAAAACAAACATCCAGTTCTTTATATTTGTTCCGTAATATATTTTTCGACATGTATTGTGAATCAAAATGTAAGGAGATTTCGTCACTTTCGTCAGATTGTTCAGCGGATATTTAGCGCGTTTGCCTATTTTCTTCGTTTGCCAGCGACCACACACAGATGCGCAGAAGACCAAGAAATAAATAAAATTATACTTCCTATCTTTAGTGGCAATAAATTAAATATTCGGCATGCTTTATTTTCAAGCACACACCTTCACGATGAAAGCGTATTTGAATTGAGTGATATGATAATTGCACGCAGTAAGATCCAAGGCATAATGGCCAGTGGTCTGGAGTGAAATATTCCTTCCTCGGATCTTACTTTGTGCAATTATCATATGTATTTCCATATTTAATATCATTTAATATAATAAAATATTTAAAAAACAATGGTTCATGGGGTTGTCAGCAGAAGTCAGTTTAACATCACCAATCACATCTAAAAGTAGGCTAATAAATATGCTGTAAGTCCCAAATTACAATGTACCCGATTTCAGCTTTCGAATTTTACATGTAAAGGCTGACCACATCATAGTACTGAATCGACAAGGATGATTATAGGTGAAGGAGGCAGTACATTTGTCGTATAACAGTCATCTTCAGGCGGAATGACAATTACTGCAATGCTAAAATGAGGTAGCAGATGATTGTATGTAAATTATGGCGACAGTCCTTGGTAGCTGCATAGAGGCAACAGTGCATTTGGCGATTTATTGGATCTCATCATCTTTCTTCGCCTATACTGGTAACTTATATAGGCGTACGGCCAGTATGTTTTCCCCCTTTTTGTTGTTGTTGTTCTGGGATATGTCATTTCTGGCGGCGCAGCGCCGCCGGATATCTGACGTCAGTAAATTGGACGAGCAACAGGTGTTTTCTCGAGCCATACTTCACAGACGTGCCGTGGAGTGATCCAACTGGTTTCATATCGTAAAACGACAGGATTGTATCACCCGTTCGTGGTTAACACATTAATATTAATTCTGTTATAATGAATTCATCGAATAAATCTCCTTTAGTACTATTTTATTATGGCTGAGAGACTAAATCGATGATCAAGTTTTTCACCTGTACGTCTGCAGCAAAATGTTTCAGATTGAACGACGAGTTACTAAAAACTCGAAACAGTAAAACACGCGGATCGGATTGATGTGTAGAGAAAGTCAAACATCAATAAAGAAATAGTGGCTTGATGATGGGTCCCATATAATGCCACAGCGCGAACTCTTACTTCAGGCTATAGGAAGTGACTTAATACGTCAACCAGAGAACATTACTTTCAAAGTCCTATTTGGACATGCGGTTCATGTGCACATTTTGCCAGCAAGCACTTAACTTCCGGCTAACCCCAAACTTTCCAGATGGGTCCTTGCGCGAACTACATTAGTCAAACCTCTAACGAAAACAAACAAATCGACGTTTTTTTAAACCATAATGGTGCATCGTGACCTGTATTCACCAGTTGCACACGTAATCGGCTTGTAATACGCAGATTGTAAGCTACAAACGTTTCCGCCGGCATTGATGCATCTACATCAATAAGTTTTCTTGTAACACATATATAGCTATAGCACAATTCGGAAAAGGTTTTATCTCCCTTGTTCCACTAGGGATGAGGTGGTGCAGAGAACTTCTGGTAAGTACAAAAGGCCCCACCAATTAGTTTCATTAATGAAATATTCTATTTTTCTAGAAAATTATCTTTCTAATGTACACGTATACAGGCTCTATCAGCTCACGTAGAATATATCAACAGTATAGTTTTGCAAACAAATAATCTGGGATACTTTATTAATATATTATTCAAAATAATTGCGGGTGCCTTTGTAAATGTGAAACCGAGGCGACTACTTCCCGGAAGCAGCTTTTCATGCCTCTAGCCTTAAAGAGCAGTAGTTTTTCACGAGGAGATCAGACACTTTCCGGAAAGCGCTATATTAAAGACATGCTCTCCGAGTCGGTACTCACGCCGATGATGAATTACGAGACGTTCCGAATGATTAGTAAAGTTCAGAGTTATTTACTAATTTATAGTAAATTATTTACTAATTTATCATGCAGTTTTTGAGAAGAAATTGCATAAATAAATAATTCGGAAAATCCGACCGAAAAATCGACCGAAAAATCGACCAAAAAATGCAGTTTTTGAAAAAGACGTCAAAGCGGCCATCTTGGATTTTTTACATTTTCTGGTAGAGCTTGACACAAGGGTATAGTGTGATAAGTTTCAGCCCCCTAGGTCAACGGGTAAGAAAAATAATTACGGGGGGGGGGAGCATTTCGTCTCCCCCCCCCCCAGGCCAGGACAGGTCTCAAAAAGCCCAGACCAGATAGGGTTAAGTTCTAATAGAAATATGACGATCTGGTGTCCATGCAGTATGATATCTAGTGATCAAAAAATGACTGGACACCAACAACCATGCCTTTCATTCACCGGCTGAAATCTCTCCTTTTCGGGTGAAGATACAGACGTCTCTGATTTAAATCACGCTGCGCTTGAAAACGAAAATAACCGAATGACCTATAATCATAAGTTGTACGACAAATGTACTGCTGCCTTCACCTATAATCATTCTTGTCGATTCAGCACTGTACACATGCACACATGAAAGGTCATTCTAATTAAGTGGCATGAGGTTCATGAAGGATCCATCGACTAGATACATTCTTTATTCAATTATTTCGTTTGATTTATCCAAATATTGTCATCGGAACAAAATATGCATATGAATGAAAAATATCAGAGGAGTAAGGTGTCACATGTATTACATGCACTTTTCGCCCAACTGGTATTTCGTGACATCGTGTCACGGCTTTGAAAATTTCAAATGGTCAATGACGGCCGTTTTGACAGCCAACGGATGTGTGATGTTTACCCGAGAATAACTAGCTCGGACACTCGGGTGTGTTTATCCATTGTTCTGACCGGGACAACTGCCCTTTATGGCTTAAAATGCACAGCCGACTTTGTGCTAGTTTGTTATGTTCTATTTTTTAATAAACAGGTTTCCCCGACAGTACCGTCCAAATTCCATTTTTGTCCAATTTTCAAATTATAACAACGACTAAATAATCCTCAGTGTATCTTACATTAATTCTCAATCCTCTTTTAGTTAACCCTATCTGACCTGGGCTTTTTGGGATCTATCCTTGCCTGGGTGGGTTTTTGGAGGGGGGAGGGGGCAATTATTTTTTTTACCGCTCGAGGTAGGGGACTGAAACTTACCACACTATATATACCCTTGGTTAAAGCTCTACCAGAAAAAGTAAAAAAAATGCATAACGGCCACTTTGATGACATCACAGTGACGTCATTTTCATAAACGACATTTTTCATAAATGCCGATTTTCGGTAGGATTTTAATGTGATGTGAATAAAATAGTTTTTGCCCACTTTTCATTGCGGAAAAGCATGCCAGTTAGGGTTAAATAATGTGCGAATATGTAAAATCATACAGAATAGCATGATATTCCTGTTTCAAAAGTAACTTCTTTTAACGAGATATGTAATTGCAATGTAGCAGATCGATGTTGACGTAGAATATCTGTCCCTAATACGTATTCTATACACACCTGGCTGCTAGTTTGACGCTGACGTAGATACCAAAATAAGAGATCGAGAACACATCAATATATGTACCGGTACTCAGAGCGCAGATCTCATCTTTTCACTGGTCCATTGGCACTCTCGACTGCTCATCTGATTTTAGTGACCAATCTGGCTGCATCTGTTTCCTCTGTTGGGAACTGTTTGGAACGCAGGAGAATCTCTCTGAAAGCCACACTCGCCAAAGATAACCTACCAAGGGCATAATACTCCCTCATTGTTGACTTTCAAATTCACTCCTTCGTTTACCCACTGTAATTGTGAACCAGTTATTTTCCTGGTCTGGCCTGAACGCGTATTCTTGTGACAACACTCCCACTTCGACTTGTTAAATGGAACATCACTGTCCATAGCGAGAATTATATATTCATATATATATATACACTTCCCTCGTTTTTCTACCTGGGAAGTGTTGCTGATCCATGAAAATAACCCCAGTCATGAGTGTGCTACATTGAGGGTCGAGTTATAGCAGAGAATGCAGTAATGTGTATACACAGTTATATCTATATTTTATTAACTGAATATCACTGAAGATTGTTTCACGTAACATAAATAAATCCAAATCTGATATTATTATGCAAATCAATAAAAAAAAATAAGAAGAAACAAACACAAAGAGATTTGACCCAAAATGTGACTCGAACTCATAGCTGAACAAACTGGTCACCACACTGCTTTCGAAAGCTATCAGCCTTACTGGTAGAATACACGCGGTGCATTTGCACAATTTTTAATTTTGATGAAACCTCAAACCAGAATGATATTTCAACCGATTGTAACACTAAGCATTGTGATAATAAATACACATAAATTGTTTTGGTTTGAGGTGTCTTATTTTATATATACAGGGGAATCCTCGTAGAAAATGTATCTAAAATGTCGAAAGAGCACATCCGTTTTTTACCCGTTTCTTGCCATTTCACCAAATTTAACATTTCGAGATTATTTATATGAGCGGACATACAGCTTAGTATTTCAACTTGTCCGGGGCCACACGGGTTCAAGGTTTAGCCTGAACAAGTTTTGGTCGCACTACACGCACACAAGTTATCTAAGAACGATAACATCTGTTATAATTATTGCTCATAAGAGCAATTCGCTTCGCCGAACACGATACAATAGCCATTATATGGTGAGCGATCATTAACAATGTTCACTGTATGTATGCCGTACAGAAGTATTGTAAATCGATGCGAGAGCGTCGGTGACTTACACAATAGTATGAGCTGTCAAAACTTGCATAGAGCCGACAATAGCAGCCATTAACGCTTCGACGAACACGATACAATAGTCATTATACTGCGAGCCATCATTAACAATGCACACTGTGTGTATAATGTAAAGGGGTATTGTAAATCGGTGTGTGTTGTTGACTGAAACAATGGTAATAATCTTAATTATTCATAATTACCGCCTAATTACAATTCGACAAGCCTGCCTTTCTTCTGACACGCCTGTCTCATTCAAAATTATCGAGAATTGCACTTAATTATCCTTAATTACCACCTAATGACTCTCCAGTATCCATAACTACTCCTTAATTGCACTTAATTATCCCTAATTACCATCTAATTATCCTTAATTGCCCCCTTTCAGGTGGTGCCCCTGTTGGAAGTGACGTCATCACCGACAGTGACGTCATCGCCGGAAGTAACGGGCAAAATCCGTTCAACGCGGCAAATCCGTCGGCTCCCATAACTCCACTGTTGCAGAACTCTCTTTTTAACATCTACTCATAACAATCACTTTCAGCCATTTCACTTTCAAATGAAAATCATGTTCACCACCGTCACACCCGAAAGAGTTATTCTCGGGTAACCATCACACATCCTTTCCAATGGTCGTTGAAAAATACAACTGACGTATTGCCCACGAGTCGGTTCCCTTCCGATCTAGAGTTCTGTACATTTTAACTCGTAGGATCAGGCCATCGAATAAGGGTAATGCATGATAAGAGATAAAACTGTTCCAATCCAATTCTGAGAACATCTTCTCACACCGATTACATGGAATGGTCTTGCCACATATGTTCCTGTAGACGTCTCTTGAGATTGAAGCTTCATGACAACACCCTCTGGCAGATATGTACGCGACCCAATCCTATCACACATCAATTCATTCCTCTAGTTATTCCCATGACATCATTCCATACACATGTACGTTGCATTGGTTGGTCAAAAATGATTGCAGCTTTAAAGAGTTATTTTCATGCAGGAAGGTCACGTCAGATCCAGTTAGCGAATCGGTTCCTGTTTCTGTTTTTAATCAGATTGCATCAATCGCATACATTCGGCCGTCAACGCTGTTAGAAAAATAGAGGATCTTACACGAGTGGCCATCTAACATGAAAGTTGCGACACGAGTTGAGTAAGTTTTATATGTTGCGAGCTTTAGCAAGCATCACAGCCTAAAAAGTTGCTGAATACGATAAGCCGATATAGTTCCAAAACGCAACAGACAGTAAGGTTGATCATTTTTCCACAGCATTCCAAAATATTGCAGGCAATATCACAACAGAATGCAGTGTAACTTGTTACTTAACTGTTCTTCATACATTATTTATCTTGGGTCATGTCATGGCACGAGTTACACTCGTGTTCACTGCATGTCATCGTGCGCGACATGCTGGCGAGTTCTCAGCGATCTGACGATATGCCAGAGCCTACACTACGAACAGTTTGTCGTGTTAGAACAGAAGTTTGTTCGTGTTTTTGTTTTTGTAACCACACACTGCGAACATTTTCTCCTGACCGTCAGTCGCCGCGATCAAGCAGCGAGGCTGCCGGTCATGTGATGAGAGACATTTTGTTATGTCATGTGAGAGCGGCTTCGTCACATGACCGACAGCTGCCAGTTAATTGGATAACTGTTGGTAAGTGTTCGGGCAAATGTTCGCGATCACCACACACTGAAGACAAAAGCTGTTTTGAGAACGAAAACATGTTCCGAATGTCGTGGCGTAGTAATCAATGATGAATAATGAAATTCTTGATGTGGAATAATCAACAGTAATTCAGTTTATTCATTCAGTTCATTCGAGTTTCACAAAGTTCATTCAGAATCAGACATAGCAGTGTTCGGGACAGATGGTGTCAGGACGAACGTAGTTCCGAGGTATCATTGGATGAATAGAAACGAATAGAAAAAAGAAAAGAAAAGAAAAGAAAACCCTGAAAGTAGAATAACTACTTGTTACATATCTGTTAACAACAGTGTAATATCCGAATCACATTCTTGTAGAGATTACATAATTAATTAAACAATTAATTAAATTAATTGAAATTAGTCAGTTTACAATAAATCACAGTAACCGTGGTAATCATAGTAACTTCATTAGATCATTTACAAATCAATTGCAGACACTCAATCATATTAAATCCACAATAATTAAAATTGACTCTGGATCCACTGGCGCTAAACTCTCTTTTTGACTTCTACTAATTGTGAGCGCGTTCAAGTTACCCTCGAAATTTGGAACTGAAAGGATTCTAATTTATCCTTAATTCAATTCTAATCATGGCATATTTATAGTCGTTAAATATTTGAAAACATAATCTGGAATGGCGATGATCCACAGTCAATTCGCTAATTTAATTAAAACCCACGAATACTCGGTTGAATGAGAAAACCATAGAATCGTACCTGAGAATCAACCATCCTACCATAGTTTACATGGTTTACACCCTCTCGGATATGTTCCATCAATGTCAGCAGAATAGACATACAAACAGTCCACAAACATGGCTGTCAATAAAAACAAAAAACTAATTCTAATGAATTCAATAATTATCGCGGTGGAGTGACAAGGACGTCACCAGACTATGTTTTTCCGCTTCAGTAATTTAATGAGAATACATACAGAAACATAAGTGTTAATTTTGCTTAAACATATAATGTCAGGCGACATAAATTCTATTTTATAACAAAATTCACCCATATCGAGCTATTCAGGCATTCTGCCTGTACTATAACGACAGGTCAGAAAGGCCTACAAACGTTAACAACATGTCATTTTGGAAATGGCCTAGTCGAGGGGAGGCAACTCTAACATGATTAATCTCAGTGAAAAAATTAGATTACAAGCAAACATTGATAAATATCGTATCCATGTCACGAAAATCAAACATGTTTGATTTCACGAACTTGTCCCTCGAACAGAATGTTCGTGTTTTCTGGGTACCTCACACTGCAGACAAAACATGTTCTGAACAGTGTTTTTGTTCGAATACAACAAAATGTTCGTAGTGCAGACAACAACAACAAGATCATTTTGAATACGCACAGGCGTAAACCCGTTTTGAAGTCTAGACGTACAGATGTATTGCAAGGAAGAAGTAAATATCGGGAAGACTTTATACAGACATTGTCGAACAATAAATAAACGTTTACTTTCGAACAATGGCAGACTGCGGGAGTACTTTACAAGATGAAGCTCAAAAACAGTCGAAATAAATATATTGCCGAGCATTTTTGCTTGTTTCGCTATTGACAATTATCGCTTGCAGAACGATGCATGTATCTAGATAAACTTATCGTCTAGCAGATATCCATGTTGTTTTGTAAACATACTATTTCGTGGTAAAATTTATCAATGAGAAAAATAGTTCAGTGAAGCCACGACCAGGCGAATTACTTTATTTTCTCATGCTACGTGTATTATCCAATCGGCGTATTTGAATGTGTTATGCACTGAGGTGCCTACGACAATTATGTCATGACCATATGTCCCGAATGACACTGCAGTTACCGGTATGTGATAAACGTTCGTATGGTTTTTAGTTAACTCACCGGTCACAAGATAAATACATCCTGCCATCAGCATCCGATGTAAGTGCCAAATCCGACACGCTCGGAAGCCTCAGTTTTCTCTTCCCCCTTCTCCCGAAGTACAGCATTTTATCCGTGAGAACCTTTTTGCTGTAATGAGAATGTGTTCTGGAAACCGAAGGACCAACCGTTACATCTTAGGCACGGCGGAACAGCCCCCCAATATTTTCAGCAAAAAAAAAAAAAAAGAGGCAGAAACAGATAAAAAAAAGAAGCGAAAACCTATATCTGTATTGAATGCAGATTTTACTTTTCAATAAGCAGGAGGGGCACAGTTGTTCATTCTATAATCCCAATTAAGTCATGGTTCGTCTGTCAAATCCAAGACATGACGGATATAGCTTGTACACTACAACGAATATCAGCCACTTCAACAGGAAATATTTGTGAGCTTATGATCTCTCCGAACATGCCCATATTTGAACGAATTAGGGGTCAGTCAATGTTTCCATCTGGGTGCTTTGAAGTCAGATGTTTATAGGCTCTCAGAGATTTTTTTATTTAAGATACGCCCTCATGTTGTTTCCTCTCGGACTTCAAAGAGTTTGTCCTTCAGCTTCTTCTCTACTTAGGGAGCTTCTTGAAATAAGAACACGAGTTCCTTGATAGGAATGGCATATACCGGGTAGGCAAATCGGATATACCATGCCCAGTGTGGTGTTCTGATCTGGATGGATTAGAGTTCCAATTGGAATGGCTCATGCCATTCCCCTCTTCTTATGGCATAGCCATCCTTTGTCTGCCCAGTTCCAAAAATTATGCCTTGGAGTTCCTAGGAGTTCCAACTCGGCGCATCATGCCTCTCTGTTTGGAATGCCGTATGTCGGTTCCTAGCGTGCTCCAGTTTCAAGAAGCTTCCTTAAACTGAGCTTTAATCTAATTAAATGGAGATTCCACGAGGGTAGCTTATTGCCCCAAAACACCCTCCGTTCATTGGTTGATACTTTAAACGGACAGTTCCAGTAATAACTGTACAGCCCTAATCTGCCTACAATACCTGGTATGGAGATAGGAATACCGGTATGCAGAACTGTATCATGGAGGATGGCTCATTCACACTCATAAGTTGACCTGTGTTCGGCTCCCCAACAAGCATGACAAGTAGAAAACATCTGTGTTGTTGACATGATTAAAGCTTGATGAAGGTTTTGATTGAAATGATATAAAAAAACATTTAATTTATTTCTACTTCCGAACATTCTGATTTTCCTTCTTGGGAATATTAAAAAAAAAATGAGAAACAACAAAACAGGTAAAATATTCAGAGATTACACATGTGAAGATTTGTTGTTTTATTACTCGGAAATACGATAGAACGCGTCTTCGGCCATCTAAGACCCCTGGAGCTTCCGCGGCATGGGCGACCCCTGGACCCTCGCCTATTTGTGCTGCATGATAGTGGCCAATCACCAATTGCTTCCGCCGTGCCTGAGTTATATTGTTCTGTTCGATGCGTGGGTAGGCCTACTCTTCTGTTTTATATTATACTGGTACTGTTCTGTTTATATTGTTCTGTTCGATGTGTGAATATCCACTCCCTCCCCCATCTCCCTGTCGCTTCATCTCCTTTGTCATACCGGGTAGCTGTGTAGGCCTACGTCTAAAGTCACTGGTTCAAATGTCGAATGGCCTTGCAGAGAAGATTTTTGTAGATTATCGGCATTTCTAACTTGACATAAAACTTCGATAAAAATTGTCTAGGCTATCGGCGGGCAGACACTAAAAGAGGCAGGTCCGAAGAAGCCATACAGCGTGCTCTGGCCTTTTTAATGTTCAATTCGTCTTTTTGACCAAAAGTCGATTGAGGCCTTCCTCTTATAAAGATGCAAATATCTTTATTGCTTTCCTCTCAACAACAACAATTTAACGTTTACTTTCATTGGCCGAGAAGACACACACACTGTTACCAAAAGTAGACCGAGTATTATCCATACTAGTTCGTCAAAAGAGTGAGATAATAGGTATACGAATAGGTGACATTGAATATAAAATTAATCAAAATGCAGATGATACAAACTTTATTCTTGACGGATCTGCGAAATCACCATCCTCGCGAGCCAGTGTATCGGACGATCTGTTACGATTGATACACTGACTTGATTAGTTACCCATACGAGTTCCAGATATAAATAGATCAAGAGATTTTCTCTGAATCAAGCCAATCAGTGATCGCAAAAAGCTAGTTGATTAGGCCAATCCGCTGCGAGGTATGAGATGTTGCAGTTTTGAATTTCATCGCCGCCCAAACTGCTTTGATGTCAAGCTGAAATCGACATCGGAATTCAAAGTCAAAACCGGCTTGGGATACGGACATGCTAATTCAAAACAAGCGTGGGAGATGAAATGTACGAGATTGTATGAAGGCATCAGCTCAAGACCTCATTCGAATCACCAAACATGTTCAGGTAAACCCTCTGCGAGGATATGGGATTTACCTGGATTTGTGAAGATGCGAAATCACTAGAAGCAACACTTATTTTGTTAGACCATTTTGCTAACATGAGCAGTGTGACTAACGTCACAGGACCTACGAAGTAGAGTAGGCATTAGGACTCCGACGCGAACTGAACTCCCAGTTGAAATCCTGCCTATATTAAAATGGGCACTGCCCAAGTCAGAATCACCAGTGATCAATCACCAGTGATTTTCATCAAAAATCACCAGAAAATTTCATCAAAAGTAGGTCAGCTAATGCGCCTTCATTCCAAAAATAAATAACGATCGCCGATTTAATTTTACAATTTTTTAACTAAAGGAAAGATTGAATAATAAAAAGTTCAGTAGATTTCAGGCTTTACGTGTGAAAATACATTTACATCTCTTTAATGGTTTTCAGTGCCCTTGTCCAGAACCAAAACAACTTTTTGAATCGCATTATTTTCCCAACAATACAGCAAATTCTTATATATAGTCCTATAGTAGAAAGGTAGCATTTATGTAGTTTACGGTAATTCAACTCAAGACCAACACCTTCTCGGCACTTGTGATTCTATGTCATTCTCCTGAGCATGATCCGTACAAAGACGAATAAATAGCATCTCTACATCACGTTGTTATCTAGATATATGAGACAACACATTTTGGGTATCGACAATCTGATGAATGTAGAATTTGAGGATTGTACCTAGCATCTTAAATACAGCCTCTTAATACTGATTACATATCTGTTTAATTTCGTTTCCCATAATGTAACATTTAATCAAAACATGTATGTATATAGCAAAAGTGTGTCTCAAGTTAACGGTAGCTGTTCAAATGTACCCTGGAACGGTAATAAATTAATAAAGACTCATAGAATCTTCACTGTCGATGGTTTAATGTAATACCGGTACCATCTGTTGTGATATTTTTTTAACTCCCAGACAGATCTGTTTATTTTTGTCTCCCCTGCTCTGACCTCTAAGAACAATTTAATTATTACACCATGGCAGTACTAACTGCATTCTCGAATCCCAAGCCTATCAGACTTAGTTCTGTTCTGTTTATAGGTCTATTGGGGGTGAACCAGCTACACTGCTGTGACCTCTAGCTCTCAAAACAATTACGGATGGCATATCCCGCCAGGTTTTGTACTGTGTTATATATACAGTGAAGCACACAGCCAAGGGTTCCCGATGGGCATGACAGTGCACTCGCTGAGCCATAAATAAATAATAAAAAAAATAATTATGAATCAAATTTTCATCAGAATTCGGTCAGCTCAGAACTTGCTAGTAACAATGCCCTAATGCACGTTCATGCCAAAAATCAAGGTCCTAATGTCAACGGTTCTCCTTATTTTGCCGACGAAAGGATTCGGATGGACTGACTGACTGACTGACTGAATCACTCACTCATTACCGGACAATTTGCGATCTGTAGCCGACTTCGTAGGAAACTTTCTAGATTGAAAATTAATATAACTAAAACCGAGGCATTATGGATAGGTAGCAAGAAATTTAGCAAGCAGGTGTTCCATTACAAATGGAAACTTGACTGGAACTCAGAAAAATTCATATTACTTGGAATAAAATTCTCTATAAATCTAGACGAAATGGTATCTCTAAAGTATGAAACCAAAGTAAAAGAAATTAAATAAATTTTAAAACAATGGTCACAGAGAATTCTCACACCTCTAGGCAGAATTACAGTTCTAAAAACTTTAGTCTGTTCTAAGCTAGACTTCTTGCTCCTATCCATCCTCATCCTCCAGATAACAGAATTAAACAGCGTGTTTTTTCACTTTGTAATCCAAATAATCCAAAGCTACGAACATGGTAGGTTAAAAATTATAGACATTCGCAAATTTATGTACGCACTAAAACTACCTGGGTTGGTAAATTTGTGTTCAGACCCTGTATCCTCTAAACAATTGTTACTTACATCGCTCAAAGATATTCAGTCTTTATTCCTACGAAGTAGGCTACAGATCGCAAATTGTCCGGTAATGAGTGAGTCAGTCAGTCCATCCGAATCCTTTCGTCGGCAAAATAAGGAGAACCATTGACATTAGAACCTTGATTTTTGGCATGAACGTGCATTAGGGCATTGTTACCAGCAAGTTCTGATCTGAAATAATTCTGATTAAAATTAGATTGATAATTAACACTTCAGTATATTGTTATAGATATACATTGTGTATATAAACTGTAGCCTTTAACGTGTATCCTATTTCACATTGGCCACACAAGGCTTGAGCCTTCAAATTCAGGTCAAATTATCCACAGCTAAAAATACCCTGTCCCACTGTATGGCACATGGCCCTGAGGTTAATCTTAAGTACTGCATATACCCTCAAACAATCAGCGCTGTTTCCATAACGAAGCTGAGGTGGTTTAACATTTATCAATGAAGAAAATCACCGAACAACCGCCATAGAATAACAAGAAAACCGGAATAGTACATTCATCAGATTGCCGATGCCCAAAATGTGTTGTCTCATATATCTAGATTACAACGTGATCTAGAGACGCTATTTATTCGTCTTTGTACCGGTTATGCTCAGGAGAATGACATAGAATCTTGTGCATAAAAGGTGTTGGTCTTGAGTTGAATTACCGTAAACTACATAAATGCTACCTTTCTACTATAGTACTATATATAAAAATTTGTTGTATTGTTGGGAAAATAATGTGATTCAAAAAGTTGTTTTGATCCTGTACAAGGGCACCGAAAACCATTAAAGAGATGTAAATGTATTTTCACATGTAAAGCTTGAAATCTACTGAACCTATATTATTCAATCTGTTTCCTTTAATTAAAAAATTGTAAATTAAATCGGCGATCGTTATTTATTTTGGAATGAAGGCGCATTAGGAGACTGTTACCAACAAGTTCTGAGCTGACCTACTTTTGATGAAAATTTCTGGTGATTTTTGATGAAAATCACTGGCGATTCTGACTTGGGCGGTGCCCATCTTAATATAGGCAGGATTTCAACTGGGGGTGGGATTTCCAAGAGTTCAGTTCGCGTTCGAGTCCTAATGCCTACTGTACTTTGTTAATTTGGTAATAATTTTATTTCCTCTCTGTGGAACTTATGTACAAATTCTTTCTGGAAGGATGTGTTGGCAGCGTGAAATAATGTAGTACGGACAAATACGCCCAAGTCTTTAAGTGAGATATTTTGTGTTCCTTTATGGAACAACGAAAATATAAACATCCACATAAGGTTGATTTTTTACCGACATTTGTATGATAAAGATGTGAAGTTCATACCTGATTTAATTTGACTTGATTTTTATTCAGCATTTATGAACATGAGCAGTGTGACTAACGTCACAGGACCTACGAAGTACAGTGGGCATTAGGACTCGAACGCGAACTGAACTCTTGGAAATCGCCACCCCCAGTTGAAATCCTGCCTATTTAAGATGGGCACCGCCCAAGTCAGAATCGCCAGTGATTTTCATCAAAAATCACCAGAAATTTTCATCAAAAGTAGGTCAGCTCAGAACTTGTTGGTAACAGTCTCCTAATGCGCCTTCATTCCAAAATAAATAACGATCGCCGATTTAATTTTGCAATTTTTTAATTAAAGGAAATAGATTGAATAATATAGGTTCAGTAGATTTCAAGCTTTACGTGTGAAAATACATTTACATCTCTTTAATGGTTTTCAGTGCCCTTGTCCAGGATCAAAACAACTTTTTGAATGACATTATTTTCCCAACAATACAACAAATTTTTATATATACATTGTAGTACTATAGTAGAAAGGTAGCATTTATGCAGTTTACGGTAATTCAACTCAAGACCAACACCTTCTATGCACAAGATAATAATGATTCTATGTCATTCTCCTGAGCATAACCGGTACAAAGACGAATAAATAGCGTCTCTACATCACGTTGTTATCTAGATATATATGAGACAACACATTTTGGGTATCGGCAATCTGATGAATGTACTATTCCGGTTTTCTTGTTTCACATTATATTCTATGGCGGTTGATCGGTGATTTTCTTCATTGATCAACGTTAAACCACCTCAGCTTCGTTGTGTGAATCGGAATTGCATTGCTGTGACACACCAACACACTCCGTGGCAGTGATTCTGTATCCCCTAATCAAGGAATCAAAATGGATCAAGATTTGAAATGACAAGAAAAATTTAGACATATTTTGTTTACACATGTAATTTTTTGTTCATATTATATCCAAGTGTGACATATAGTCAATATTCAAGAGGTACGAAAAAACCCCAAAGTATGTCCTCATATTTTCACATCCATGCCAAGAAATACTGCATTGAAAAGGGTCCATGCCCTGTTTTATCGCTCTAATCAGCAAATGGCGGGGTCATATTTCTGCTGTCAAAATTGTATTTCCCTCCAAAGTCTTAACCCTTGAATCCAAGTCACAGACTCTCTGATGCAAAGTAATGATTGTCCTAACTATCCGATTAGCACATTATGAACATGTCTTTGGTCATAGTGTACATATCATAACTCACATCAATGTTTTCTGCTATATTATTTCAATGATATGGTTTAACAATTTAAGTTATGCAAACAGCGCTGATTGTTTGAGGGTATATGCAGTAGGCCTATGCTGTCGGGCAATTGTGGAATTGTCCCAGATGCACGTTAAGATTAACCTCAGTAATAGGGCCATGTGGCATACAGTGGAATGTGGATCAATGACAGGGTATTTTTAGCCGGACAGGACTCGGTGGTGGTAACTGATACACATTAAATGCGATAAAACGCTGGAGCAAAACGGATCACAGTTTTCTTGGCATGATGATCAAAGTTACTTTATCTAGTTAAATTCTACCCAAAGAAAATAAATTAAGACCCTTTAAACAGCCGTCATGGATTTGTTTCACCCTCAGTAAACTTTTATCATTGTTGCTCACACAGACTAATCTGAAGGATGATACCACATCTTTCTTTCTTCTGCTGGGTTATTGCACCAGGCTGATTTAATTGGTTGATGTAGGATATTTCACCATCAGTGGGTAATTTGACCTGAATTTGAAGCCTGATGTGGTCAATGATGAAATGTTTGGATGTGAAATAGGATACACGTTAAAGGCTACAGTTTACATATATCTATAACAATATACTGAAGTGTTAATTATAAATCTAATTTTAATCAGAATTAATTCAGATCAGAACTTGCTGGTAACAATGCCCTAATGCACGTTCATGCCAAAAATCAAGGTTCTAATGTCAACGGTTCTCCTTATTTTGCCGACGAAAGGATTCGAATGGACTGACTCACTGACTCATTACCGGACAATTTGCGATCTGTAGCCTACTTCGTAGGAAAAGAGATATAAATACATGGAATACATAAAGAGAATTGTTTAGCGGGAATAAAACCCCATGGGGCTTGTTCTATCCCTAGGACTGCAAGGAAGATGGCATATGATTACAAACTAAGGTTAGAAATCGATTTCTAATGTTGCTGTGAAAATCGGCCAGTAATCAATAAGATATGACTTGATTTTTTATTTAAATAGAGACATGGATGTAACTGATTTAATTGAGGAGGGTAACTTATTCCACTCACGAGGTCCTATAATTATAAAAGTATAGAAAGATGAATTGGTCTGGTAGAAAGGCTTTTGTAAATTAAAAGAATGGCCCCTGATTTGATAAGAATGAACCGAAGATTGTTTTACAAAATTGTCATGGGTAATTTGTGGGGATAATGAACAAATTTATATACTAATAGGAGAGATGAGTACAGGTTCAACCTGGGTATGGTTAAAATTTTCAACTTCTTGAATAAGGGTTCGGTGTGGTCAAGTTTTTTGGACAGGGTAATGACTCGCAATGCCCGTTTCTGAAGTATAATTAAAGGATGTAAATGAGTAGCATGTGTGTTTCCCCACAGAATGTTACAATAAGAAAAATATGGAAAGATCAAAGAATAATACAATACGTAAAGTGTTTTCTTGTTGATTGCATTCTTAATGTGATTGATAATTCCTATATGTTTCTCGAAACTTTCTTACAAGTATAATTATTGTGTGAAATCCAGTTCAATTTGTTATTAAAAATTACACCTAACAACTTGAGGTCCGCAACCATCTCAATTTCAGTACCACAGATTAGTAAAGGTGACAGATGTGCAATATTGGGTCTAATGATCATGTATTTTGATTTCTTTACATTACGTGATAGTCTATACCATCGGTATAGTTTCTCCAATTCCTGGGACATAACGTTGATAGCATTTTGAGGATCTCGTGATGAATATACCGTTCGTGTATCATATGATTTCCAGTATATTGGAAACAGTTCTGATATCGTTGGTATAAATCAGAAAAAGAATCCGTCCA
This sequence comes from Hanleya hanleyi, assembly GCA_036873755.1. Taxonomy (NCBI): domain Eukaryota; kingdom Metazoa; phylum Mollusca; class Polyplacophora; order Lepidopleurida; family Hanleyidae; genus Hanleya; species Hanleya hanleyi. Next base: position 82,285 of record JAVTVY010025039.1, on the reverse strand, counting down.
AGAATTGATCCTTGAGGCACACCACAAGAGATGGGCAAAGGCTCAGAGCAAAACCCGTTATAAGTTATACTTTGCGATCTGCCTGACATATATGAACTGAACCATTTCTTTGATGTATCACGGAAACCTTAGTGTTCTAATTTAGAAAGTAGAATATTATGAATGACCCCAGTGTCAAAAGCTTTCGAAAGATCCATTATAGTATAGTATATATATTTGAGTATATCATAATCTTTTGATTCCTTTGCGAATTAACATAGACAGCCCAAAGCAATCGTATTAATTACTCTGTTGAAGAATTTATCAGATTATACGACATAAAACCAACTTTCTAGAATACTATGGAATAATTTCGGCGATTGAAGCTTTAAAAAAAAAATACAAAAACTTGATAATATTGTAAATATAAGCACTGTAGGTTCAAATGTTCCACATCACCTACACATCCTTTTAAAATCTACTAAAGGTTGTTAAGATTGTTATAACCTTCTCATGACAAATCCTATACCATTATCACAAAATAAATGGGAGTCCAGATTAAATATACAGCATATTAGTTGGCCTGATGTCCACGCTCTACCGTTTTAAGCGACTGCCTCCTCTACACTAATATATTTCCAGTTTCGAATTAACAACAGAATATTAGCGACAAACTACCTTTTAAAAAGTCTTGGTATAAAGGACAGTGACTCCTGGTCATTATAGAGAGACCATAGAACATTTATTTTGATTAACTGTGATTATATCCGCCAGCTCTGGCGAGACATCGAGGCATGGTTACGTAATAAAACGAAATTACGAAATTACCCATTATATTTGACGCGAACATCGTTCTTTTCGGAGAGACCACAAAATCAGACTTTTCAACTGAATTTTAGACTTTTAAATCTAATTTGAATTGCAGTCAAGTACTACATTTATCAGTCAAAAATAAAAGGTCGAAAAATGTCTATTTTCGCGATTCAAAATATCATTGAACAAAGAGTTGAATTGAAAAACACGCAGCAATTAGGAAATCAAAAATCGAAACGTTCAACAAAATTTGGGAACTATAGCTCGATGCAATAATATAGTTATCATCCGCAATGACATATACCCTATTAAGATGGACTGCTATAAAAATAAAGAAATAAGGTACTGTCGACTCTGAATGTCATGTCAAACGTCAGCAAAACTTATGGAAATGTATATATATTACTAAATATGTATTTATATAACAGAACTGAATATATATTATACTTTTTCTACTATACTTCGGTTCGGGGTGTGTGGGAGCGACGTGTATGTGTGAGTGATGAAAACTAAAAGAGCCAGATTTATTTATTTTTGCTGAGGAAAATTGTTTCTATTTTTACTTTGAATATATTCCTACGAAGTAGGCTACAGATCGCAAATTGTCCGGTAATGAGTGAGTCAGTGAGGCAGTCAGTCAGTCAGTCCATTCGAACCCTTTCGTCGGCAAAATAAGGAGAACCGTTGACATTAGAACCTTTGGCATTTTTGGCATGAACGTGCATTAGGGCATTGTTACCAGCAAGTTCTGAGCTGACCGAATTCTGATGAAAATTTGATTCATAATAAATTTTTTTATTATTTATTGATGGCTCAGCGAGTGCACTGTTATGCCCATCGGGAACCCTTGGCTGTATGTTCACTTTATATATAACACAGTGCAAAATCTAGTGGGATATGCCATCCGTAATTGTTTTTATGAAATAGGAAATGCTAATTTTCCATCATTTGTTAGTGCATTTATCTATACTGCTATTGCCAACTTGCCAGCCTCAATACACATAATTCAGTATATTGTTATAGATATATGTAAACTGTGGCCTTTAACGTGTATCCTATTTCACATCCAAACATTTCATCACAGACCACATCAGGCTTCAAATTCAGGTCAAATTGCCCACTGGTGGTGAAATATCCTACATCAACCAATTAAGTCAGCCTGGTGCAATAACCCAGCAGAAGAAAGAAAGATGTGGTATCATCCTTCAGATTAGTCTGTGTGAGCAACAATAATAAAAGTTTACTGAGGGTGAAACAATGCCATGACGGCATGTTTGAAGCGTCTTAATTTATTTTCTTTGGGTAGAATTTAACTAGATAAAGTAACTTTGATCATGATGTGAAAATATGAGCACATACTTTGAGTTTTTTTTGTACCTCTTGAATATTGACTATATATCACACTGGGATATAATTTAAACAAAAAATTACACGTGTAAACAAAACATGTCTCAAATCTTGATCCATTTTGATTCCTTGATTAGGGGATACAGAATCACTGCCACGGAGTGTGTTGGTGTGTCACAGCAATGCAATTCCGATTCACACAACGAAGCTGAGGTGGTTTAATGTTTATCAATGAAGAAAATCACCGATCAACCGTCATAGAATATAATGTGAAACAAGAAAACCGGAATAGTACATTCATCAGATTGCCGATACCCAAAATGTGTTGTCTCATATATCTAGATAACAACGTGATGTAGAGACGCTATTTATTCATCTTTGTACCGGTTATGCTCAGGAGAATGACATAGAATCATTATTATCTTGTGCAGAGAAGGTGTTGGTCTTGAGTTGAATTACCGTAAACTACATAAATGCTACCTTTCTACTATAGTACTATATATAAAAAAATTCTGTATTGTTGGAAAAATAATGCGATTCAAAAAGTTGTTTTGATCCTGGACAAGGGCACTGAAAACCATTAAAGAGATGTAAATGTATTTTCACACGTGAAGTTTGAAATCTACTGAACTTTTTATTATTCAATCTGTTTCCTTTAGTTAAAAAATTGTAAAATTAAATCGGCGATCGTTATTTATTTTTGGAATGAAGGCGCATTAGGAGACTGTTACCAACAAGTTCTGAGCTGACCTACTTTTGATGAAAATTTCTGGTGATTTTTGATGAAAATCACTGGCGATTCTGACTTGGGCGCTGCCCATCTTAATATAGGCAGGATTTCAACTGGGGGTGGAGATTTCCAAGAGTTCATTTCGCGTTCGAGTCCTAATGCCTACTCTACTTCTTGGGTCCTGTGACGTTAGTCACACTGCTCATATATATATATGTAACATGGCATAGCAATGAGTTGGCCAAAAAATGAATAAATAAATAAAATAATAAAACAAATAAAATAAAATAGACCGAGTCAATATTTACGTACTTGGTTTGGAGTCAATATGGGAAATAATCCAAGTTGGGAAAGAGTAACACACATATAATAACTTACAATCACAATTGAGGAAACCACATTCACCGAGGTCGTCTCAGGTCCACAAAACCACATATCGATATCATTAAATGACGGTAATTGTATATTGTTTATGTGCGTGAAATCAATTATCGTCTGTAATTGAAAAGAAGACGAGTAGTTCGATTGAAAAAATCCACATTGTGTTCATTGGAATAATATTGAAGTTATTGCATATTCGGTTCCATGAAGGAGTTATCTCTACCTGGAATGAGATTTCGGTAAATATTTTTGCACATCCAGGTCCTATCACAATGATATAAATTTGCCAGAACTATTTTCTTTACACCAGTCCAAAATGGTTGGAATGGTTGGTATACTTTTGAGGTTTTATGAATTATTTCTCAAGTTTCTAGGACAATATAGTGCAAAATTGCCAATAATTCGACTTGGTTAAATCTCTTATCGCCGCTTTTCTGGTATCATTGGAAAGCGGAAAAGCAACCACGGTCTTCGTGTTGCCGAATGGATGACCATTATTAAGAGCAAATGGGTGAATTTTGAGTTTTGTTTCAAAAAACCTGCTAGAATTGGCAAAAGTGATCCAAACAAAGATAGGATAGCGGGAAAGTTATCGGTCAGATATCTCACCATAATATGTATAACTGGAAAGTGTTGTATACCGCAAAACTCAAAACACTCCCAGATTATGATAAATGGTAATACTTAATTTCGCAAAAAAAAACCCACCTTATTTTTAACTCTCCACGGTTTCGTAGTATTTGCCAAGGTCTAGTTTCATAATGCGATAGACCGTATGTGTTCTGGTACATTATAATTCTTCTTGCATTCTTAATAGCTTATATCTATAATACCATCCTGTTCAGCTTTATCAAAGCTGCAAACGAGCATATACAGATCGATGACTGGCTTCGTCTAAACGGTGATCGGTGTCACGGTCTCCTTTGTCCTGCCCCAGTTAAGCCCCTTGGCTATGCCTAAATATCAGGACTCATTCGCGGAGAGAAAATCTGACAAAACAAAGGCAAGTTGGCCCTCACTTTTTTCGCCTTTGTTAGTTGATACCGGACCTGGAAACATGAGAGAGAAATTTAATTGAAATCGCTCTTTTTTTTTAGACATACATCTGTATTAAAATGAAGCGGTCTTCCTCTCTCGTCGACTTGACGACAAAAGAGATAATTACAATTTCGACATCGTAAACTGTCCCTATCTGGACAGTAATATACTAGAGGGACCTGCATATGGCATATACATATCTCGCCTAGTAGCATTTGCTAGATCCTGTGTTACATGTGACGATTTTAATCAACGTCACAAAACATTATCACAGAAACTTGGCTATATCATCAAACGCCTCAACTCAAAGTTTCCCAAATATGACGATACATATGGCATGCTGATAGCAAAATACGAGCGTAGCGTGCAAGATCTATAGCGGTACATTTCGTTACTTATGTCTAATTTATTTCAAGATCTTCGTAGTGTTCATATGAAAAGTCACAATCAAAGCGTGACTGAGATACATCATACTCTATATAACGACATTACAAATAAAATCATATAGATTAAAAATACTGATCAGCGATACGGTTTTCATATTGTTAGAACATCATCAGGTTGGTGGGGAATGTTCGAGATTCCTTTTTTCTGTAACAAATTTAGAAAAAATGGCTGTGTCTTAAAATAATAGTTTAATCATGGTCTTTCAGGAAATATATACATATAAGTGATTTGGGTTGAAGATTTTACGACAATTGGTGACCGAAAAGCGGGTCCATAGTCTATTCCTTGCCGAATGAGAGAATCCCTGAAGAGGCAGTCTCGAAGAGGTAGCGTTCAAGATCTTTGGCGGTACGTTTCGTAACTTGTGTCTAATTTCGCTTAGCCCGGGAAATCATCTGTATTTTAAGATCCTCGTGGTGTTCATGTGAACAGTCACAATCAAAGCATGACAGATACATCATACTCTAGATAACGACATTACAAAAAAAATCATACGGATCAAGAATACTGTTATTTTTGAAACTTCACCAGGTCTTGCTGGCATCACTGAAAACTGTTGACCACTTCTCTTTCAGGAAATTAGCCTAGTTTTATGTATACTATATTTGTTCTATTAATTTGGTGCTAATGCCATTATATGAATTAGGTCTGAATTTTGGACGCGGAAATTCTTTATTGGACTATGTCTAAATATTTTAAGGGGTTTTCTAGAAAAAAAGGAGAAAAGGTTGGAGGGAAATGTTGGAGATTCTTTTTTCTATAACATATCAGTATTGTCTTAAAATAATAGCTTAATCGTGCTCTTTCAGAAAATATATACATATAAGTGATTTTGGTTGAAAATTTTACGACAATTGGTGACCGAAAAGCGGACCCATGGTCTATTTCTTGCCGAATGAAAGAAACCCTAAAGTACACCCTGAAGAGGCAGTCTCGAGGTTGGGGAGCTGGGTGGTGAAGAGACGGTCTCGGGGTTGGAGAGGTGGGCGGTGAGAGAGAATCTCCGGGTAGGGAAGGAGTGTGGGAGAGAGCCATTCTCGGGGTAGGTGGTAGAGACTTGTGAAGCGGCAGACTCGGCGTTGGGGGAAGGGTGGGGAGAGGTGTCTCGAGGTTGGGGAGCTGGATGGTGAAGAGAGATTCTCGGGGTAGGGGAGGGGGGTGGTTAGAGAGAGTCTCCGGGTGGGAGACAGGCATTCTCGGGGTAGGCGGTTGAGACTGGTGAAGCTGTAGTCTAGGGTTCGGGGGAAGGCAGTCTAGAGACAGGTGAGGGCAGTGGTGAAGAGACAGTCTTGGGGTAGGGGAGAAGAGCGGGGGAGAGGGCAGTCTCGGGGTATGGGGAGGGTGGTGAAGAGGCAGTTTCAGGTTTGTAGAGGAGGGTGGGGGAGAGGCAGTCTCGAGGTAGGGGGAGGAGGGTGGCGAAGAAGCGCCTCGGGGTGCACTTCAGGGATTCATCCATTCGGCAAGGAACCAACCATGTGTCCGCTTTTCGGCCACCAATTATCGTAAAAGCTTCAACCCAAATCACTTATATGTATATATTTTCTGAAAAAGCATAATTAAGCTATAATAATATCAATGAATACAGAATAGCTTTACACTCTAAAAAAGAAAGTTCACCCGGCGAAGACAAACTAGGGTATACAATCCTAAAGCACCTACCAAACACCACTCAGAAACTAATCCTAAAACTAATTAATGTGAGCTGGAAGACCAAACAACTCCCGAACAAATGGAAATCATCTATTGTTATCCCAATACCAAAACCTGGTAAAGACCCATCAGATAGTAAGTCATATAGGCCGATCTCACTCACGTCAAATTTATGCAAAATTATGGAAACCATGGTCAAAAACAGACTTGAATATCACCTGGAAAGCAACAACTTGTTAAACAAAAACACAAAGCGGTTTTCGGAAAAAAAGAAGTACTTTAGACCACATAGCCAGACTCCAACACTCAATCAAAAAGGGTAATGCCAAACACCAATATACATTAGGCATTTTCTTGGATATAGAAAAGGCGTTTGACCTTGTATGGCAGGACGGGATTATCACCCAATTAAACAACCTAGGAATTAAGGGCAGGATACAACAATGGATAAAAAATTTTCTTCATGACCGAAGCTTCAAAGTTCGTATTGGTAACACCATGTCCATGGACCACCAGCTAGATAACGGCACCCCACAGGGCAGCGTCATAAGCCCCACCCTTTTTAACATCCTGATTAATGGCCTGGCCAACGAAATTGACACAAAACATCCTGAAATTGAACAATCACTTTTTGCTGACGATGCTGCCATGTGGAAATCTTCTGGCTCGATAAAAAAATTAACAAGTATAATGCAAAAAGTACTAAATACAGTCAGCGACTGGGCCGATAAATGGGGATTCAAATTTTCAGCTGCCAAAACTACCGGTGTGCTATTCTCAAATAAACAAAACACAGACATCACGCTATCACTAGGAGGCCAGAAAATCGAGTTTAAGAATAGTGTCAAATACCTAGGTATGATCTTCGACCGAAAACTCACTTGGAAAGACCACATCGACCAATTAATTATTCGGTGTAACAAGGACCTGAACCTTATGAGGTGCGTATCGGGTACCAACTGGGGGGCCAATAAACATAGCTTAATCAAATTATATCAAACACTCATCAGATCCAAAATAGACTATGGTTCAATGGCTTATCAATCAGCATGCAAGACCCATCTGAAAAGAATAGACAGCATCCAGTATTCGGCATTAAAAATAGCCACCGTGGCGTTCAAAGGAACTCCATTATGTAGTCTACAAATAGAAACTAATGAAAAACCCTTACATTTAAGACGAGAAGAGCTGTCAATGAAATATGCAGGGAAAACAATAGCCAAGGGCGAAAACCACCCATGCCACAAAATGTTTGGCCCAAAAACCGAATACGAATTCCTAAAAAGGAAATGGGAAAAAGACTCCGCGCCATTCGGTTACACGATAGAGCGATTATACCAAGAACACGACATCCCAATCTCTTGTATCTCTGACACTGACAAGGTCAATAGACCACCATGGCAACTAATCACACCACACGTGGACACGAATATACATAGCTACATCACCAAACAGGACAACCCAGAGCATATAAGGGTCACTGCCCTCGAATATATTGACACACATTGGAAAAATCGCTTGAAAATATATACAGACGGCTCCAAAAACACAAGTCACAATACAGGTTCTGCATTCGTTATACCAGAACTTGACGTTCACGAAGGTTTCAAACTACCAGACAATATGTCTGTATACACCACTGAATTAGTCGCCATAATCAAGGCTCTCGAATGGGTTCTTCAGAACCGACCTGTTTCCACCGTTATTCTTAGCGATTCCTTAAGCGGACTGGTATCTATAAAGAACTCCAAATCCGACAGCAGACCTGACCTCATACACGAAATAGAAATTTTATGTACACAAATACGAGACAATGACATTGACGCCATTTTAGCTTGGATTCCCGCCCACGTGGACGTTAGGGGAAATGAAGCGGCCGATAGGACAGCCAAAGACCAAAGACAGCCTCACCAAGACAGCACCTGACGTGCATATAGGACTAGGAACCAAAGAACTGAATTCTATCATTAAAACCAGAATAGATAGTAAATGGGAGAAGGAATGGAACGAAGAAAACCGAGGTAGATGGCTACATAGTATTCTAGATAAGGGGGAAAGAAGGAGTTCTGGATTCCAACTAACAGGACTAAAATCTCACTTATCTAAGCTAATAAAAAATACATCACCACTATGCACTTCATGCAACAACGAAGAAGAAACGATAGAACATTTTATACTCAAATGCCCAAAACATGACCTCTATCGCCGAACACTGGAAAACGAACTCAAAAACTTAAATGTCCCTCTGTCGTTGGCTTCTATATTAAATCCGAAACCACCTCTTATAAACAAAGTATACTCCGCCTTACTGCCTTACATCAAATCGACTGACTATCACTCTACCATTTAATACTATATGGTTACACCAAGACACAAAGAAACCTAGGACCAAATTTGAATAAATGTAGCACGCTTAGAGTCAAAACCATTTTACAGGGGCGGAAATAAGGGTCAGTGATCAGAAATGACTGATCAAATTTGGACACTAACCAATCAAAATGCCATAGCAATAACATAGACAAAGTCACTGATCAAATTAAAAGCTCCTAATAACGAGCTCTGACCAAATTGTGTTCCCTTACTTCCAACCTTCGTTAACGAATGTTAACCGTCCGGTTTTCTAGCAGGGGCAGAAGACTGGAGGTTATATCAAACATTCACAATCGGCTTTAACTCTAATAATATTTGTATTTATAATATTTAGTACCTAATTATTTATTGCTATTGATCATGTGTGACTTATATCACGATAGTGCCAGTCGGTGGCAAAAAATAACCAGAAAACAAGAAACTACAAACTCTTCTATTCTTTGTAATACAGGCACAGCACACTGAAGACCACAGACGAGTAAGACCAGCCAGGAAACAGAACACCGATGACGACAAATATTATGAAACAGCACCAAATGGAGATGAACATAATGATCATCATCGTCGGTCCACAAGAACGCCCAGAATACTCGACCCTAAACCAAAATCCTAAACCAAATCCTAAACCACACCGACACGCTGCCCCATATATGACACCGAAATGACGCCTCAACACAGAATATCATCCTTTGACTTTCACACAATATAGGACGTAGACCTGCCGTCCTGTGCCCCAATACACACTCCAAGCAATTGTTACAGGCACAGATTTCTGGAAGAACCCACCCTGTTCACAAGGGCGTCGTTAGGGAAGTCGATTCGAAAAATCCTGAAGACGCCCATGGTTCTCCCAGTTTTTTTCTGGATGGCAAAGACAAAGGAATCATCCACCCGATTAGACCTACAATGAACTCACATTTACTAGTATAGCTTAACCAAAAAAACCCGAAAGAGACTTATGAACTTGTACATACCGATTCTTATTTACTTCTATTTATATCTCCTGCTATCTCTCATTGTTATTATTTATTTATTTATTTATTTATTTATATACTTAGCGCTGGAAAAGATATTAAAAGAAAACAAAGAAATGTACCGCGAAATCCAAATAAAACATTGAGTTGATGGGCCGCGAAATCCGAATGGGAAGCGGCACTTAAACTACAATTTCAATCAAATCAATTAAGCTATTATTCTAAGACACAGCTCTGGTATTTTTCAGAAAAGTGAATCTCGAACATTCCCATCCAAGCTTACTTCATTTTCCCTAGAAAATCCCTTAAAATGTCGAAAACTGATTAAATTTGGCTCAATTTCCAGAAAAATCTGTAAGAGCGATTTCAATTAAATTTTTTCCTCGTGTTCCCAGGTCCGGTACCAACAGAAAAAGGCGAAAAATGTGGGCATCAACCTGTCCGTTTTCGTCAAATTTTCTCTCCGTAAATCAGTCCTGATTTTTAGGCACAACCAAGGGGCATAACTCAGGCAGGACAAAATTTACTCCATGACCCCGATCACCTTGTAGACGAAGCCAGCCATCGATCTGTCTATGCTCGTTTGCAGCGTTGGTAATGCTGAACGGGATGGTATTATAGATATAAGCTACTAAGAAGGCAAGAAGAATTATGATGCAGCAAAACACAGACGGACTATCGTATTATGAAATTAGACCCGGGCCATTACTACGAAACTGTGAGAGGCAAACTGAGTTGCAGGGTGTTTTTTGCTAAATTAATTATTCACATTTATCGAATCTGGGAGTGTTTGTGAGTATGGCGGAATATAACACTTGCAAGTTATACATATTATTGTGGGATATCCGACCGATAACTTTCCCCCTACCCCATCTTTGTTTTGATCACTTTTGCCAACTCTAGCAGTATTTTCGAGAATAAAACTCAAAATTAACCATTTGCTGTTAATAATGGACATTCATTCGGCAATATGAAGGCTGTGGTTGCTATTAAGCTTTGCGATGATACCACAAAAGCAGGGAAAAAGCAAATAAGAGAGGCAACCAAGTCAAAATAGTGGTAATTTTACACTAAATTTTCTCTTAGAAACATGTGAAATGCAACAGAAATTTGAGAAATAATTCATAAAACCTCAATGATATACATCCCTTCCATCCATTTTGGACTGCAAATGGGTTCTGTTGTAAAGAAAATAGTTCTGACAAATTTATATCAATGTGATAGGACCTGGGTGTGCTATAATATTTACGGGAATCTCATTCCAGGGAGAGATAACTTTTGTGTGGAACAGAATATGCAATACCTTCAACATTTTACCACTGGACAGACTGTGGATTCTTTTACTGGAATTCTGGTCTTCTTTTCACATGACTCCGCAAATAGCGCTTCAGATGCAAATGGGCAATCAAAATTAAACCATCTGACCTGATGACACATCTCGACTCCGTAATGGAGTCTACGTTGAGATAATGCATAGACTGCACTATTATGCCTTTTAAGGGTGTGCTCCAGGGATTCATCCATTCGGCAAGGAACAAACAAAGTATCCGCTTTTCGGCCATCAATTGTCGTAAGAGCGGTTGGGGAGATGCAGTCTCGAGGTAGGGGAGGAGGGTAGAAGAGAGGCAGTCTCGAATTAGGGGAGGATGATGGGAAGAGGCAGTCTCGGGTTAGGGGAGGATGGTGGGGTATAGACAGTCTTTGGGTAGGAGAGGAGCGAGAGGTAGTCTAGGGGTAGCGGAGGAATATGGTGAAGAGGCAGTCTTGGTAGGGGAGGATGGTAGAGGAGGCAGTCGTTGGGTAGGGGAGGAGGGCGATGAAGACAGTCTCGTGGTAGGGAAGAAGGGTGGTGGAGGCAATATTGGGGTAGGGGCGGAGGGTGGTGAAAAGGCGGTCATTTGGGTAGGGAAGGAGGGTGAAGGAGAGGCAGTCTCGGGGTAGGAGTAGGAGAATGGGAGGGAGGTAGTCTTGGGGTAGGGGAGCTGGGTGGTGAAGAAACTGATTCGCAGTTGGGGAGGAGGGTGGCGAGAGGCCGTCTCGGGGTAGGGAAGGATGGGGGTAAACAGGCATCCTTGTGGTAGGGTAGAAGGGTGGTGAAGACGCAGTCGCGGGGTAGGGGCGGAGGGCGGTGGAAAGGCGGTCATGGTGTAGGGGAGGAGGGCGAAAGGGATTCAGTCTCGGGGTAGGGGTAGGAAGTTGTGAGGGAGATAGTCTCGGGGTAAGGGAGCTGGGCGGTGAATAGGCAGACTCACAGTGGGAGGAGGGTGGGGAGAGGCCGTCTCGGGGTAGGGAAAGAGGGTGGTGAAGAGGCAGACTTGGAGTAGAGGAGGAGGGTGATAGAGAGGCAGTCTCGAGGTAGCGGGAGAGAGCGGGGAGGAGTAATCCCGGGGATGGCGATGATGGTGGTGAAGAGGTAGCATCGGGGTAGACTAGGAGAGTGGCGAAGAGGCAATCTCGTGGCAGCTTTGGTGTAGCGGAAGCGAGTGGGAGAGAGGCAGTCTCGGAGAAGGGGAGGATGGTAGTGAAGAGGCCGCCATGGTGTAAGGGAGGAGGATGGTGAAGAGGCAGTGTCGAGGTAGGGGAGAATGGAAGGGTGGTACTTCACAGTTTCGTAGCAATGACCCCGGTCTAATTTCATAATACGATAGACTGTCCGTGTTCTGCTACATCATAATTCTTCTTGCCTTCTTAATAGCTTATATATATATAATACCATCCTATTCAGCAGTATCAACGCTGCGAAGGAGCACGTACAGATCGATGGCTGGCTTCGTCTACACGGTGAACGGGGTCATGGAGAAAATCTTGTTTTGTTTCAGTTATGCCCCTTTGGTGTGCCTAAATATCAGGACGCATTTACGGAGAGAAAAATCTAACAAGAAACGGGTAGGTTGACCCCCCTGTTTTTGTCTTTTTAAGTTGATACCGGACCAGGGAACGTGGAAATTGAGTCAAATTTGACAATTTTTCGACATTTTAGGGGGTTTCTAGAAAAATTGAGGGATGGGGAATTTGGAGCGGAGGAAAGTTTCGAGAGTCATTTTTCCATAACATAGCAGTACTGTGTCTCAAAATAATAGCTTAACCATGTTCTTTCAGAAAATATATACATAAAAGTGATTTGGATTGAAGATTTTACGACAATTGGTGGCCGAAAAGCGGGCCCATGGTCTCTACCTTGCCGAATGGAAGAAACCCTGAAGTGCTCCCTGAAGGGGCAGTCTCGGGGTTGGGGTTGGAGGGAGGGGGAGAGGTAGTCTCGGGGTAGGGGAGGTGGGTGGTGAGAGAGAGTCTCGCGATAGGGAAGAAAGGTGGGAGAAAGAAATTATCGGAGTAGGCGGTAGAGTCTGGTGGACAGGATAGGGGATGGTGGGAGAGGCAGTCTCGAGGTAGGGGAGTAGAGGAGAGGCAGTCTCGATGTGGGAGAAGGGTGGGGAAGAGGCAGTCTCGAGGTAGGGGAGGATGATGGGGAGAGGCAGTCTCGGGTTAGGGGAGGAGGGTGGGTTATAGACAGTCTCCGGGTAGGGGAGGAGCCAGAGGTAGTCTAGGGGTAGCGAAGGAGTTTGGTGAAGAGGCAGTCTCGGGTTTGGGGCAGGATGGTGGAGGAGAGGCAGTCTTTGGAGTAGGGGAGGAGGATGGTGAAGACGCAGTCTTGTGGTAGGGAAGGAGGATGGGGGAGATGCATTCTCGGGTTAGAGGAGGAGTGTGGGGGAGGGGGAGTCTCGGGGTAGGGGTGGAGGGTGGCGAAGAGCCAGTCTCGGGATAGGGACGGAGGTTGGTTAAGAGATAGTATTGGGGTAGGATAGGAAGATGGTAGAGAGGCAGTCTTGGGGTAGGGGAGGAGGGTAGTGAAGAGCTAGGCATTTTTGAGGTAGGGTAGGAAGGTGGTGAACAGGCAGTCTCTTGGTAGTGGAGAAGGTGTTGAAGAGGCAGTCGTGGGGTAGGGGAGGAGTGTGGGTGAGCGGCAGTCCCGAGGTAGGGAAGAAGGGAGGAGAGAGGCAGTCTCGGGGTAGGGGATGATGATGGTGAAAAGGCAGTCTAGGGGTAGGGGATAACGGTGGTGAAAAGGCAGTCTCGGGCTAGGGGGTGATGGTGGTGAAAGGCAGTCTAGTGATGGGGGATGGTAGTGGATTGACAGGCTCGCGGTGGGGGAATAGGTAACCAGAATCAGAGGGAAGCAGCTAACTCTGGGGCTGTATTATTCACCAGGCGCCCATTACCAGAGGTTTTCGAGTTGTATTTGTATAATGCCAGTCTAAAAGTTTCAAATTCTTTTAAATTCCTTGGTGTTATATTTTATAAGTGTCATGTGCAATTTTGCATGGAATAAGAGCTCTCCAATTGTTTTTGCATATTATTATTACTTATTGCATATTATTTATGCTTTATCTCAAGCAGGCTGTACGGTGTTTTTCGAGTGGTGCCTGGTCATTGCAATGTATATGGACATGAATTAGCTGATCAGCTCGGAAAAAAGGTTTTTTTTTAAACGATATCGCGTGTTGGGCTGAATATTAATGAGGTATCGGTTCTTTTAAGACCTTGCTTCACTGATATTTGGCAGATTTTTATTATGTACTTTTAATTATGCACTTCAGCCTCGTATTACTAATACCTCTCTTCCAAATTGACGGGTTGAAGTGCTTGTTTTCCGATTATTGTCTGGTCGCATTGCTGTAAATAGCGTGTTGCATAGTATGTCCAGGCACTCAACTGGTCTCTGCGAAACTTGTGATGTGGAGGACACAGTTCACCATTATTTAATGATGTGCAAGATGCATAGAGGCATTGTTTAAAGAACTCGTATTTTTGAGTGTTTTTAATCCAACTATTGAGACTATATTTCTTTCTGGGTAAAGAACAAAGTTTTTAAGGCGTTTGCCAATTAGATTGGCACTACTCGCCGATACCCGCCGATCCAGGTAGGCTATAGTAATAGCATGTATATAACTCAAACTAATTGATCATGCTTACAGGCATATGGTGGACGTATTTATATTAATGTATATATTATATTGACCTTTTTAATGTGGTTTTACCTTCTATTGAACTGGGTCGTTGGGAGATTTATACATATACTTGTTTGTATTTTACGTATATCCCCCCTCCTCTGAATCTTCTAACCTGCCACGTCTTCAAATTTCTCTTTGCTTCAAACATTAACATCTCACGCAGATACTGAATTATATTGTTCTATTGTGTATATATGCATACCGGACTGAATTCTATTGTGTATATATGTATACCGGACTGAATTCTATTGTGTATATATGTATACCGGTACTGGAAAAATGAAAAATCATTTTCTTTAGCAAACTCAGTGTACAGTTGTTGGCATACATAGCTGCTTCGCTATTTAAATTCATACATTGATTGAATTGTGCAGGGGAATTGGGTGAGAGACAGGCCGAGAACTGGATATAGGGTATTCTATACTGTATCTTAGTACTTACGGACATATACTAGGTTAGGGTGATCCGGACAAAAGCCCCACGGTCAAAGCTCCAGCGGACAATGTCCAATCTTTCTTTACAATATATTTGAAATTCAAATTCACATACTTTGAAATAATGACATATGAACTTTCTGGTAGTACTGACTTTATGAGTGGTGAAAAGTCAGTCTCGGGGTGAGGGGGGGGGGCGTTTAGGTGTAGGGGAGGACAGTGATGAAGATACAATTGATGTATCCATTCCTTTGAACCATTCGTGTTTGACTTTACGTAATATTATTCACGCATTAATTCACAATGTGTGAATCAAATGGTTTTGTTAGCTAATTCATAAATCGGTAAAGAATTACTAGGAAAACTTTTGCTTCGATTTTGTGAATTAAGAAAATATGATAATATTTATTTTCAATTGTCAATTTAAAACTCATCAAACATACATGTACATTCAATGTAATGAAATTATTGTTGTGGAATTCTTCTTCTTTTTTTGGTCTTGGATTCTTGACCTGGATTCAAGGATAGCCTAGGGTACCCAAAATACCTGTCTCTAGTCCATGTGTCGTTAAAGAAACATTTCTCTCAGAGCCCTTGATCTTACACCAAATCATTGCATTTATTGCAGGCACGCAGCAAATTATATTAATGTACTGGTATATAACATATAGACCTATATTATTATGACGCGCTATGAATTGAAAAAGAAAACCATTGCTGTGCAAATACTGTATTTATATATGTATGATGGAAATGTGCCGAATTATTGCATGAGATGATAAATAATATCCGCGGGCGGTTAGTGTGACAAGGTTAATGGGAAACCCTCTCTCAATCGAATAATGCGTATCTTGTGAAGGTTCCTGAGTGTAGACAGCATTGCAACAGAAATATTTGACACACATACATGTATGTATATCGGCGTGAAATCTCTAGGCCCGACAGTAATATTCTGCAGCTCAGAAAAAGACGGACAGAGACGAGATTTTGAAAATGGCAGATATAACACTGAGTACAGTTTTACTGTATTTTCTGGAGCTGTTGGTGGTACTAGTCGTGGGCGTGATTGGCGCAGCAGCGGTGTATCTTCACCGTTTACACAGGAAATATGCACACATACCGGGGCCCCCGCTAGACAGGTGAGCAATTTGGCGTGGATTATGGACTGATCATGAATCGGTCACTGTTATTTACTGCCGGTGTAGAGGTTAAGTATATCCGGTGACTAAAAGCAGTACATGGCTCCTGCGTGTATCTTCTAACCCAGCTAGACGAGTGTTGTTTTCGTACTTCGTTGCAATAGAAAATGGTATGTGAATTGACACTAATGCCCAGGACAGTTTAGCTGGCGTCCACTAGAACCTGTTTTACCCTTTAATACCCTGTACTGTTTTACCCTTTAATGGGATAATGTGTACAGTATTACAAAAAGAAACAGAATAAATCATGGGCCTGGAGGCATGCGATAATAGTGGCCGACATGATGGTCCTTAGTCCTGTGTAATAATGTGATGTGAGATAAAATAGCTTTTGTCCACTTTTTCTCGCAGAAAAGCAGAAATTTTAAAGAAAAATGACGAAACAACTTTGTTTGTACCCCACATGTCCGCCATTTGAAATACTCATGCTCCTGTGATGGGGGGCGGTACGCAGATGAGTTCAAAATGACCCCAATCCCCAATATGAACAACAAAATCACAGTATCAGCTCTCCAAGATTTTGTCGTTCCGGGGATAAGATAAAAAAAACTAACAAAAAAACAGGGAACGGAAAGTCCCCCTCGACCCCCCCCCCCCCCTCCCCCCTCCGATCAGGTAGGGTTAACATTGCAATTGTACTGCCCGTCGGAGTTAGGTGCGCAATTGGCTTTTTCCTTGATATTTTTCATTCCCCCGATCTCTTAACATGGTGCTAAATAGCACTGGTGACAATATAGTGCAGATATTTTGCTAATCTTTGGTGCCGGGGTTTGAAGGCAATATAATTCTTCTAATTATCATCTAAATTGCATAGATTCGCACTGCATGGTAAGGTAATATATCGTCTATTTAGCGTAGATTCGCAAATCGATTTGTCATTCACTTTTTTCTTATGCGAGGTAATATATTAGCACTTTGATAATCTCATCTAAATTGCATAGATTCGCACGTCATGGCGAGTTAATATATTGTCTATTTAGCGTAGACTCGCAAATGTGTTTTACCTCGGCGAGAATGCAGAGAAGACAATATATTGTCTAATTAGCACTTTGATAATCTCATCTAAATTGCATAGATTCGCACTTCATGGAGAGTTAATATATTGTCTATTTAGCGTAGATTCGCAAATCTGTTTTACCTCGGCGAGACTGCAGGGGAGGCAAAATATTGTCTAATTAGCACTTTGATAATCTCATCTAAATTGCATAGATTCGCACTTCATGAAGAGTTAATATATTGTCTATTTAGCGTAGATTCGCAGATGTGTTTACCTCGTCGAGATTGCAGAGAAGAGAATATATTGTCTAATTAGCACTTTGATAATCTCATCTACATTGCATACATACGCACTTCATGGAGAGTTAATATATTGTCTATTTAGCGTAGATTTGCAAATGTGTTTTACCTCGGCCAGATTGCAGAGAAGACAATATATTGTCTAATTAGCACTTTGATGGCGAAATTACAGAGAAGACAATATATTGTCTAATTAGCACTTTGATAATCTCATCTAAATTGCACACATTCGCACTTCATGGAGAGTTGATATATTGTCTATTTAGCCTAGATTCGTAAATTACCTCGGCGAGATTGCAGAGAAGACAATATATTGTCTAATTAGCACTTTGATAATTTCATCTAAATTGCATAGATTCGGACTTCAGGGAAAGTTAATATATTGTCTATTTAGCTTAGATTCGCAAGTGTGTTTTACCTCGGCGAGATTGCAGAGAAGAGAATATATTGTCTAATTAGCACTTTGATAATCTCATCTAAATTGCATAGATTCGCACTTCAGGGAAAGTTAATATCTTGTCTATTTAGCGTAGATTCGCAAATGTGTTTTATCTCGGCGAGATTGCAGAGAAGACAATATATTGTCTAATTATCACTTTGATAATCTCATCTAAATTGTATAGATTCGCACTTCATGGAGAGTTAATATATTTTCTATTTAGCGTAGATTCGCAAATCAGTTTTACCTCGGCGAGACTGCAGAGAAGACAATATATTGTCTAACTAGCACTTTGATAATCTCATCTAAATTGCATAGATTCGCACTTCAGGGAGAGTTAATATATTGTCTATTTAGCGTAGATTCGCAAATCTGTTTTACACTAGCTTTATTCTTTATGGTCCGCAACCCAGGCCAGTTAAGAGCTTAATCCGCATATGAAGAGAGAATTAAAGAGATAAGAATAAACTGGTTGAAGGCCTGTTAATTTTATGTCTTAAACATCCTGCTTACTACAAACATCCATGATTATAATGTACACAGTAAGATATAAAATTTTCTGCATGTTTCAACTTCTGCAGTAGGCATATTAACAGTATCATGACAAGTTGCTAGAGCCATCTATACCGCTGGCCTCGGTCATTAATCTTAAAAGAAATCACATGGAAATGATATGCCAATCTACTTTTATTTAAGTCTGAGCGACGTGGGAATGTGTGTAATTTAAATTCAATTGTCACAGTGCTATTTAGACAATATATTGTGAAGCCGGCGTGTGAAATTGAATCTGCAAATCTACGCTAAATAGACAATATATTAAGTATCCACGAGGTGCGAATCGATGCAATTTAGATGCGATTATCAAAGTGCTAATTAGACAATATATCGTTTCTTTCTGGGGAACAAGAGCTCAGCTTCGCACATATATATAGTCTACGTTTCATGCAGATCTTTCGTGTATTTTGAAACGGAAAAGGCCGACATTCTCAGTATGAGCGAACTGTGAAGAATGGAATGTGCCTGATGACAGTTTAAAGAAAGAGCCTTTCGGCGTTTGACGTCATGTCACGTCACAGGTCATGATGGTTCATGGAAGATGAGCGTTATCGGCGACCTCACTGGGGTACAAGCTGCCACTGACGTCACGGACAAGTCGAACGATATTCTCGTTCACCCGAATCAGTTGGAGTTCCTCGTGTGAGTGACTCGAACATTGTCGATCATTCAGCAAGTTTTATCTCGTAGTGCAATGAATTTTCATTCAACATTTATGCCTACGTTCAGCTGAATCGATGCAGTGGGCATATTGCGGTCGGTGGATTTGTCTTGGGGGAAACAGAATATATTGTATAATTAGCATCTCGTTCTAAATAGCAAAGTATCCTAGAAAATATCTGCAAATTAGCAGCTTTGCTAATTAGATTCTAAATAGATGCGAGAGAATATAAGCCAATCGCGCACCTTAATGCGGTGATAGAGGTTCGACCATGACGATATTTTGACCCTTTGGGGCTTTATACGATGTTAATGGTCGACAGTCTGTCATAGGAAATGTACCACATTTTTAAATGAGACCTCTTATATTTAAAATGGCCATTTAGCATGTGAGATATAGGGGTGAGACACCCTTATATTGTCAGAAACAATTGAAATGTGGAAATGGGGCACCTTGTTAAAACGTGTACACAATACCTGAATGATGGTATGTTTATCATGGAGTTCTCTCCCCCTAAGGTTAAATGAATGGACATCATCCGTTTTGTGAATTTAGTTTGCAAGTGAGAGAGATGTTTGTGGGGGAGACTTGAGTACATTGAGTACTTTTGGAATATAAGTTTCCCCCAAATATTAGCAATGTGTCCATGGCCTATATTATTTATGGAAGAGTGTTGAATTATTAATGTCAGATATGATGCTGGCAAGTTCGTCTTATGGAAACGGTCTTTCCAGTAGAGACGCAAACAATTGTTTATGGACGACGGCTGGACACTCAATGTCGGATCTGATCGGGCTTGTTAAGTTAATGAACATCAACTGTCCATGTACTATCTTGTCAAATTAGGGCGAGTTTGGTCACATTATTGAATCACACTTGAACCCATATAATCTGGAATACTCGACCCTGATTGTATTACCATACTCCACATACTATATTTTGTTTTCTTTCTTTGTATAGTTTCTGGCTCGGTAACTTTCCATTGCTAAACAAGTCCCTCAAAGAAGGAATACCATTCGCAATGGTTATGCATGATCTGTAAGTATCAGTCTATACAATATATGTTCTTCCTCTAGCCCGACCCAGAGCTAACGATAGTAGTAGAGAAAGAGCAAATTCTTTATGATTGACCTCATTTCGACCTCATTTCAAGGTCACAGAGGTCAAGGTCATGTGGCGGGGTTTCCCAGGGGAATTCCCCAGTGGGGGTTTCCCATGACGATCACGTGATCAAGGCATGTACTGACCTGTCTAGGCTATAGTTCCGGGACAAAGGTCAAAAATAGTTCCATGTATTCCTCCGCGGTGATGCGGTTTTGGCGGTGATTCGGTCGCGGGGAAAACCTTCCGCGGAGAAAAAGTAGTCCCTAGATAAAGTGGGCCGATTGGGTCGAGTGAGGTATCAAAGTGAAGCTTATGTGAAGGGGCATCTAATGGGCTGGGTGTGGGGTTGAAATAGCGGCCTTCTGCGCATGCGCGGTGGCCGAAGGGTATGGAAATAGCCGTTTTGAGATGTAGGGGAGCCCTAGTGGACCGATGGGGTCGAGTGAGGTATCAAAGTGAAGCTTATGTGAGGGGGCATCTGACGGGTTGGGTGTGGGATTGAAATAGCGGCATTGTGCGCATGTGCGGTGGCCCAAGGGTATGGAAATAGACGTTTTGGTATCTAGGGGAGCCACTAATGGTCCGATGGAGTTGTATGAGGTATCAAAGTGAAGCCTGTGTGAAGGGGCATCTGACGGGTTGGGTGTGGGATTGAAATAGCGGCATTGTGCGCATGTGCGGTGGCCCAAGGGTATGGAAATAGACGTTTTGGTATCTAGGGGAGCCACTAATGGTCCGATGGAGTTGTATGAGGTATCAAAGTGAAGCCTGTGTGAAGGGGCATCCAAACATGGGTGGGTGCATGTAAAAATTTTCCTGAAAAAAAAAATACGGAACACGGACTTTATCGAAAAACCTGGGAAAATGCCTATATGGGGTATGGGGGTATATAGGTCGCCGGGCTTAACGGGGCTTGCCTATCAATAGAGTTATCTCCCCCTAGTTCCAGGGTGGGTGTATGTAAAATTTTTCCTGAAAAAATACGGAATACGGACTTTATCCTAAATTACGGGAAAATGCCTATATGGGGTATGGGAGGTATAGGATCAATGTTTGTCCCCCTGGGAAACTTACTTCTCGACATTTGCGGTATGGGTTGTGGGGTCGCGTTTTCTTAGTCTCGTCATTTAGAACATGATAGGAAGTGTCCCGGCACGAATCGGTGAAATTTTTGAAAAAAGTCACCGAGCCCCATATAGGCCCATACTGGGAGTATTAGGATCGATGTTTGCCCCCCTGGGAAACGTACTTCTATACATTTGCGGTAGGGTTGTGGGGTCTCGTTTTACTCGTCTCGTCATGTAGAACATGATAGGACGTGTCCCGGCACGAATCGGTGAAATTTTTGAAAAAGTACGATATAGCCCCATATAGACATATATATATATTCCCATACTGGGGTATAGGTTCAATGTTTATCCTACTGGGAAACCCACTTCTATACATTTGCGGTAGGGTTGTGGGGTCTCGTTTTTCACGTCTCGTCATGTAGAACATGATAGGAAGTGTTGCGGAGCGAATCGGTGAAGTTTTTGAAAAAGTCACCAAGGCCTGGGTTGGCCCATAGGCCTATACTGCATGGCTATGGGTGTATAGGGCCATACGGGGTGGAGTCTAGGTGAGTCCCTGGTGGTCCAATAGGGTCGAGTGAGGTCTTATTTTGAAGCTCTCGTGGAGGAGCACTTGATTACACTAATGGTTCGTCCGTATTCAATAGTCTGCGCATGCGCAGCCTGGCCCGTAGTATAGAAACCAGGCATTTTGGGGGGTATGTGGGTGTGTGTTTGGGTTAGAGATGGGCTATTCACGGTTCGAATGGGTCGTGTGAGGTATCCATGTGAAGCTTGTGTGGGGTAGAGTCAGAATGGCGTGTTCTAAACGCATGTCGCGTCAATATGCGCATGCGCAGTCTGGCCGTAGTAGAGAAATCAGGCATTTTGGGGGGTATGTGGGTGTGTGTTTGGGGTAGAGATGGACCCCTATGGATCCGAATGGGTCGTGGAAGGTGTCAGCGTGAAGCTTGTGTGGGTTAGAGTCAGAATGGTGTGTTTTTAAGTGCAAGTCGCGTCAATCTGCGCATGCGCAGTTGGTTGTAGTAAGTAAAGTGGCCATTTTGGGGCAGTACATGAAGGTATTTGGGGTCGAGATGGGCTATTCACGGTTCGAATGCGTCCTAGAAGGTGTCATTTTGTAGTTCTCGGGGTGTAGACCCTGATTTGAGGGATGTTCCCGTCATCTGTGACGTCATCGATGACGTCATCAGTAGGAGTAATAGCCAAAGTGTGCATTTTGGGGCAGTACAGGAAGGTATTTGGTGTAGAGATGGACCATCCCTTATCCGATTGTGTCGTGGGAGGTGTAATTTTGTAGCTCTCGGGGTGTAGACCCCGATTTGGGGGGCTGTTCACAGCATCTGTGACGTCATTGGTGACGTCATCAGTACGAGTAGTAGCCAAAGTGTGAATTTTGGGGCAGTGCAGGAAGGTATTTGGGGTAGGGATGCTCTATTCTCAGTCCGAATGCGTCGTGGGAGGTGTCATCTTGTAGTTTTCGGCGTGCAGACCTCGATTTGAGGGCTGTCCACAGCATCTGTGACGTCATTGGTGACGTCATCAGTAGGAGTAGTAGCGAAAGTGAGCATTTTGGGGCAGTGAAGGATGGTATTTGGTGTAGAGATGGACCATCTGCGGTGCGAATGCGTCATGGGAGGTGTCATCTTGTAGCAACGCCCACCAACACCATTCTTAATGCTTCAACGCCCTGGTGAAATAGCTCAGAAGCTCTGATATTCCATGGAAGTGTCACTAATTCTTCGAAATACAGTGATGCCCGTCAACGCCCGTCGTTACACCTTAACACTCTAACATAACGCCAAGATATAGTCCGGAGAGAGAACAACAACAGCAACACGGATGACACATGAGAAAACAACAACAACAACAAAAAATGTTCATATAGTTTATTCTCCCCAATATTACATCATACCCACGCTGGGGGAGCCGCGTTGGGTATATTTACAATTCAAGAAGATTCTTGTCCAATCAGAGGCCACCATTTGCATGTTTCATATTCGTTCCTCTCCGTTAGATGTATTCTTGTCCAATCAGAAGTCTCCATTTCAGAAAGTTCCATCTTCGGCCATGTTCGCTCTGAACCGTTTATTCTAATCATCGTCGGGCAGGCCAGGATACCGTTGAGGCCACATATCCTCAGATCGTTGTTTGTGCATTCTGAGTATCTATCATTGCATGGGTGAATACTTTCATCCGATTGGGATGGTGGTCAGTTTAACCACGAAGAACGTAACATTGGTCACCCTCTCCACTTGCCATTTTGTGTTTTGTCGTTGTTGTCGTACCCATTCCAAACTATCCACGCTGTCCAGTTCCTTCAGCATCGTCTCCAGTGACGCACGATGGATAATGGTGAAAGGCTGGTCAAACACCCGGGTATTATTGCTGGGATAAAAGTAACGGAGCTGGTCTGTCTCTTTATGGCGAAGAATGTATCCAAAAGTGAGATTTAACTTGAAGGCTGTATCTTGGTCGTTGAAGATGGCTTCCACGTAGCTACGTAGACGGATGTTTTCTTCCAACCGGAAATTATATAAGTCCAATATCGGGCGATGACGGTGGAAGCAGTGTCGGATCATGGACCAATGGCGTCGATACATCTCACGCACTGGATGATATTCGGGAAAGAGATCGCTGGGAATATCCACCGCATCTTCAAGAAAAGGTTCGATGTTGTCAGGCGTATGACTCGAAACCGTAATGGTGGAGTCCGGCTGGAAATCCAGGCTCTTCTGAACTGTGGGTATAGGCGGGCTCTCCGCCATTGCATCACCAGTGGCATTCTCCTCCCCGGGTTCATCTTTACTGGGTCTGACCTTTCGCGGCTCCTCTTCAGTAGGAAGTTGTCCCTCATGCCGTGGTGACGGACCATGAATCAAACGCTCATGCCGTTCTAACTGACTGGGTCGTTTGAAGAGTTGACCACAATCCTTACATTGTTCCGTCGCGCCCTCGTGGAATGAGCGTTCGTGGTGCAGTAAAGCATCTTCTCGATTAAATGACCGTGCGCAGGTTATGCAAGTATGTCGTGCACCGTTGTGGGCGGAGGCCTCGTGGCGTCGTAAATTGTTTAGACGAGTAAATGACTTCTGGAAAGTTGTGCAAGTGAACATCTTGGTGGTGGACAGAGTGTCTCATGAAACGGCAAGGCCGCTTCCCTTTTATAGCACACTAGCTGTTGGTCTATTTTTAGCACACTCAGTTCAACTACCTACCGGATGTAGGCTATTTCTAATCGTCATCGGGCAGTCCTCAGATAGTTGTTTGCGCATTCTGAGTATCTTTCAGTGCATGGGTGAATACGTTCAGCCGATGGGGGTGGTGGGTCAGTTTAACCACGAAGAACGTAACATTGGTGACCCTCTCCACTATCCATTTGGTGTTGGGACGCTGTTCATAGGCCCATTCCAAGGGATTCACAGTGTCCAGTTGGGCCAGCATCGTCTCTAGCGACGCCCGATTGGTGATTGTGAAAGGATGGTCGTACACTGGGTTGATGGCACTGGAATAGAAATAGCACAATTCGCGCGTCGTCTTATGGCATAAGATGTAGCCAAATGCTACATTTAATGTGAAGGACGTAGGTTGGTCATTGAAGATGGCTTCCACGTAGCTGCGTAGACGGGCGAGGTCGGTCAGTCGGAAATTGTACAAGTCCAATATAGGGCGATGACGGTGGAAGCAGTGTCGGATCATGGGCCAATGGCGTCGATATATCTCACTCACTGGATGATCTTCGGATAAGAGATCGCTGGGAACATCCACCGCATCTTCCAGAAAATGTTCGTTGTTGTCAGGCGTATGACTGAAAACAGTAATGCTAGGAACCGGCTGGATATCTAGGCTCTTCTGAGCTGTGGGTATAGGCGGGCTCTCCGCGATCGCATCACCAGTGGCATTCTTCTCCCCGGGTTCATCTTCAGCGGATCTGTCCCTCCTGGGTGCCTCTTTAGTGGAAAGTTGTCCCTCATGCCATGGTGACGGACCATGAATCAAACGCTCATGCCGTTTTAACTTACTGGGTCGTCTGAAGAGTTGACCACATTCTTCGCATGGACGCTTGGGTGGCCCATGAATTGAACGTTCATGGCGCTGTAAATGATCTGGGCGCTGAAACGACAGTGTAGGCCTACATATCGTACAGCTATACCGGGCGGTTCCATCGTGCTTGGTAGCCTCATGGCGGCGCAAGTCGTGCCGGCGAGTGAACGATTTCGAGCACGTAGTACAAGTGAACATCTTGGCGGTTGACAGAGTGTCTGATGAAACGGTCAGGCCGTTTCCTTTTTATAGCAAGCTAGCTGTTGATCTATTTTTAGCACCGTCAGTTCAACTTGGACGTCAGCGACAAGAACCCGGATGTAGGCACGATGCGAAGCAAGGGGCACGCGACACCCCAAATAACAGTCGGCACGCCGAATTATACGCGGCACGCCGAATTACACGCGGCGCGCCGGATTACACGCGGTACGCGGCACGCCGAACTACACGCGCCACGCGGCACGCCGAATTACACGCGGCACACGGCGCGTCGAATTACAACGCGGCACGCGGGGCGGCGAATTACACGCGGCGCGCCAGATTACACGCGGCACGCCGAATTACACGAGGTAGTAGTATAGAAAGGTAATCTGGGGTCGCATTTGGGAAAAGGGCATTGGAATGGAAGTTTTCAGGCCTGCAAGTGCCTCCTATATTTCCTATATATTCCTATATTTTTTAGTCATTCCTATATTTTCCTATATTTTACTTAAAACCTCCTGTATTTCCTATATTTTGACTTTTTCTCAAGAAAACTTTGACCAGTGCTCTGAAATGAGTCAAATTGACATTAGGGAAAACATTTCAGAAAAAAAATTTCCCTCGCTTCGCTCGACAAATATGAAAACCTTTACATTCCTCTATGTTGCATCAAGCAGCAGAACGGGTCTACTCAATCATCACCGCTATGACCGCATTCGGTGGAAATAATTTGATTAAACACCAGAAAACTACCAACTTTGGAACATACATTGTAGCACTGAACTGTCTTACACTCCTTTATTTCCTATATTTCTCTATATCTCTATATTTTATAAAGAAAATTCCTATATTTCTCCTATATTTTGGCAAATTTCCGTCTATATTTCTCCTATATTTTCACTGTGAGCCACTTGCAGGCCTGCGCTTTGGTGGTCGAGGTGGCCCGGTAGTGGGCGTACTGGGTCGTATGGGGTATCCATGTGAAGTGCTCCTCATGAGTGGGTAAATGTAACAGTAGGATTTGGTTTGAAAATATAAAATTCGGAATCACGGAATTTATCCCTAGATATGGAATAGCCCTATGCGTGCTGCGTACCGCGTGTAATTCCTCGTTAATCGCATCGCGCCGCGTGTAAAACCGCGTACTATACAGTTCGTTGCACAAGACGCAATCAGATTAGGTACGCGTGGCCCTTCTCGGCCAGCTGGAACACATCGTTTTGTTTATTTGTTTTTCAAAATATCAACTTTTATTGCCATTTTGCTCTCCTTGTATTTTAATGGTCGGTCGCTGTGGCATTATTCAGACGTGTCACAACTCGACAAAGACTTTTACAATCGACTCCGAAAGACTTCCAATGCATTCTCCACGCCCGCCCGCACCCATTCCCGGATCTTTTGTCGCAGATACCCGAATTTCCCCATCTACCGGGATTCGTGGCGAAGCTGGATATATAGCATCAACATGGTGGTTGGTTTACTTGATATATGTAATATAGCTAGAGATATAGTAGAAGAGGCTGGAAATGTTAACAACAACATCGACGAATTAAAAAGGGAAATCCAAGGAATTAATTTTGTTGTATTCTACTGTGTTTAGTATCATTCCTGCATAAAATTATGCGAGTCTGATAACTTGGAACGTTTTTGGAAATTTCGGTTTGTGGACGTTATGGCAAAAATGTTGACCTTTCCCCTGATGCTTAAGAAGTGCCACTGATACCAGGACTGAGAATAAAGGTGGACTAGAGAAACACAATACCATGCAGGCCTACTAAACTCGCGAACTTGAGATCCTTGTGCATCCATCTGTTTCCCTGTGCTCGGGCCAATTCCGTGTGCGTGGACCAGGAATGCTGCATGGCATCGCCCCATCCAATTATTGTGCTCTTGAAATATTCCTAAATGTTTTTGATCACGGGAAATCATTCTCTTTAGGCATATCACTCATTTAGTCACTCATTTCCAATGGTTTCTGTGGAATTGCTTGCTGGGCCACACATGTCAGTTTAATATTTCTGATCCATCTCATAATAGATGTCCGTACCACATTGAGTTGTCCCCCTTAGTCAGGTAGAGTGAATGTCATTTCCAGTTTCTTCTTCTGAAGTTTGTCATGTCACATACGGCAGTTTGATTCCCCTTATATTTTCTCTCATTTGGATAGAGCGGTTTCACCTAGTTTCACTCTGCGAAGAATTCAGGTCTTCAAGTAACTCCTGTATTTCTCTGATACCATTTGAGTGTTCTATGCGAAACTTGGTATGGAGCATCGATGTATCAAGAGACTTGCAATGAATAACCACATCAGTTCCTCTGAGTGGCGGGAAGGATGGGCGGCCATCTTTAATTTATGTAACATCAGTGATGATCTCTACCTCTGATACCGTTCAAGTGCTCGATGTAAAATTTGATATACATCATCGATGCATCAGGAGACTAAAGATAAATGACAGTTCTGGTTTCTCTGACTGGGCGGGAAACTTGGTGGCCATCTTTAATTTATGCGAAATCTTTAATGATGTATATCTCTGATACCATTTCAGTGTCCTATACGAAACTTGGTATACAGCATCGATGTATCAAGAGACTTGCAATGAATATCCACATCAGTTCCTCTGAGTAGCGGGAAGGATGGGCGGCCATCTTTAATTATGCAAAATAATTAATGATCTTTATCTCTGATACTGTTCATGTACTCGATGTAAAATTTGGTATACATCATGGATGCATCAAGAGACTTACGATGAATGACAGATCTGTTCCCTCTGATTGGGCTGAAATTTTGGCGACCATCTTTAATTTATGCAAAATATTTAATGATGTATATCTCTGATACCGTTTAAGTGTTCTATACGAAACTTGGTATACAGCATCGATGTATCAAGAGACTTGCATGAATGAATAACCACATCAGTTCCTCTGAGTGGCGGGAAGGATGAGGCCATCTTCAATTTATGCAAAATCATTAATGATCTCTATCTGATACCGTTCAATTGCTCGATGTAAAATTTGGTATACATCATCGTTGCATCAATAGAATTAATTAATGAATACCCGTTTCTCTGATTGGACAGAAACCTTAGAGGCCATTTCTAATTGTGGTGTGTGTATGTGGTGGTGGTGTGTGGTGGTGGTGGTGTGTGTGTGGTATGTGACGGTGATGGTTGTGTGTGGTGGTGGTGGTGGTGTCTGTTTGTGGCGGTGGTGATATGACGGTTTGTGATGGTGGTTGCGATGGCATTGCTGAGCGCCCGTCTTAACGCAGTGACGCCGTAACGCCCTAACGTCTTCTATACCTAGTTCCTTAATGTCTAAAACCATGAAGCAGACAGTTGAGAAAAAGAAAGATCAATACATTTACAAGTTTTCGTATAGTTTGTTATCCCCTCCATCACATCAAAACCACGCTGGGGAGCTGCGTTGGGTATGTTCACAATTCAGGTATGCTATTGTCCAATGAGAAGCGCCCATTTAGAGCTGCATCGGTCATATTCTTTCTGGCCCGTTAGATCTATTCTCGACTGCTCTTGTCCAATCAGAAACCGCCATTTCATAAAGTTCATGTTCTTCGGCCATGTTCGCTCTAATCCGTTTGTTCTAATCCTAGTCGGGCATGCCAGGATACTGTAACGACAATATTTCCCGGAACAGCTGTTTGAGCATTTTGATCGCATTTTGCAGGGCCTCGGTGGGATGTATCCTCTTCCAGGTGACGCTGGGTCTTCATGATGGTCCTGTGCATGGGGTCGCCTTTCATTTCAAGCGGTAGCAGTGTATACTGTTCATAGATCGCCATGGCTGTTTTCCTGGTGCTGGGACGCATTTGGATGTACGCCTGTTGTAAGTTATTTTGTCCGGCGCCCTCCATCGCTGCACCTTGAGTATTAATAGCTGCTGTCACAATACGATCCCAAAAAGGAGGTTCTTCCTCACTCAAGTTTTCCTGGGACGTAACCTGACTATCTGAGATCAAGCTCTCTAGATCAATAGATACACTCCCAGCATTCTCTGTTTCTGTATCAGTCGGCGGATTCTAAGAATCAGCTGGCATATTCTCAGCGTCTGCATCGGCTTCTTGTGCCTCGGTGTCTTCAACCTGGTGGACGTGCGTTCGAACTCAGAGCAAGTATAAGCCATGTACATGTAGACGGTTGAACGTTGAATGTGCACGTTTTTGGGATACGCTTTCTTTTATGTACAGTAACGCCCACCAAAGCCCAGCTTAACGCTTCAACGCCCTGGTGAAATAGCTCAGTTCTAAGCTCTGATTTTTATAGATATTCAGTGGAATTGACACTAATTCATCGAAATGTAGTGACGCCTGTCAACGCTCGTTGTTACGCCTTAACACCCCTCGTTACGACTTAACGCCCGTTTCAACGCCTTAGCACACTATCTTAACGCCTTAGCTTAACGCTTTAACGCGCTATAGTATCACCTTAACATCCTATCGTAACATCTTGATGCATGTGTGGTACACCCATTTTATGTTGTACCTGTCATATTCATTCTTGCCCTTGTCCAATCAGAAGCCACCCGTTGAGAAACTACAGGGCTCGAAGCTGTGGGATGGATCGGCTAAGAGCCCGGAGTTCTTGGTGCGCGGAATTCTTGGAGCTCGGAGCTCAGAAGTGACGTTATCGCACACATGCGCATGCGCCTGTGGTGCACCCACACCGTGGTGTACCCTGTGCCGCACGGGCTATAGGGTATCATACATGGGATTGAGGACACCGAGGCACAAGAAGCCAATGCCGATTCTGAGAATATGCCAGCTAAGTCCACCGGTTGATACCGAAACAGAGACTGCTGGTGGTCTATCTAATGATATAGAGAGCTTGATCTCAAATAGTCAGGTTACGTCACAGGAAAAACTGAGTAAGGAAGAAACTACTTTTATGGATGGTATTGTGACAGCAGCTATTAATACTCACGCTGCAGCGATCGAGGACGCCAGACAGGATAAATTACAACTGGCGTACATCCAAATGCGCCCCAGCAACAGCCATGGCGATCTATGCAAATTGTACCCTGCTACCGCTTGAAATGAAAGGCGATCCCATGTACGAGACCATCATAAAGACCAAGCGTCACTTGGAAGAGGATATGGGGCTACCACCACCGAGGCACTGCAAAATGTGATCAAAATGCGCAAACAGCTGTTCCGGACAAATTGCCGTTACAGTATCCTGGCCTGCCCGATGAGGATTAGAACAAACGGATCAGAGCGAACATGGCCGAAGATTGAACTTTCTGAAATGGCAGTTTCTGATTGGACAAGAGCAGACGAGAATACATCTAACGGGCAAGAACGAATAAGACAGATGCAGCCCCAAATGGGGGCTTCTGATTGGGCAACAGCACACTTGAATTGTAAACATACACAACGCAACGTGGGTATGATGTGATGGGGGGGGGGTGATAAACTATATGAAAATTATATGAACGTCTTGATCTTTCTTGATCATGGCGTTAATACATTAAGGGACTAGGTATAGAAGACGATAGGGCGTTACGGCGTCAATGCGTTAAGACGGGTACTCAGTAACGCCATCAAAACCACCACAACCCTCCACACCACCACCGCCACAAACAACCACCACCACAAACATCCACCACCACCACACACACCACCACGGCCACACACCACACACACACAGACCACAACACACACACCCACCTGCACATACCCACGCACACACAAATAGCCAGACCTGTGGCCCGGCCTAGATCGATGACATCATCGGGGACCACCATTCCATGGTGTGAATGGATTGATACATACACCGTGTCGACGCGTTAGTATTATATAATAGCATTGTACAATCTCTCACAAGATGTAAAAACTGCTATGCTAGGGCATTATGGCGTTAGCATGAAGCGTTAAGGCGTTAAGGTAGGGCGTTTAGGCGTTAAGATAAGGCGTTAAGGCATCAGGGAGTTCAGATAGGGCGTTAAGGTGTTAATGTTAAGCACTCCACAAAGGCCATAGAGCAAATATACTGGGTTTCTGCTTGCTCTACTACTAACCTTGCACCTCTCAGCAGGCCACGTTTCGCTGGGAACCGATATTAGCCCATTTTGACCTGGTTGATAGAGGTTTCCATATTTTAGGGCTATAGTCCGTGTTTCCGGATCTTTTATTTAGGAGAAAACAATGCACCCCCCATGACTTGATCGGTCTCGAAGCGCGCTTCACATGGATAGCCTCCCCGACCCAACCCGACTAATAGTGGTTCACCTCGACCCCAAAACGTCCATTCCGATGCCATTTTCCCACAATTCCCTGTCTGCGCATGCGCGCCATAGCCTCACTACAAGTCCACACCAGTCCAATTGGACGCTTCAAACTGATATCCCATACGATCCATTCGGACCAATACTGGCCCACTCCGGCCCTTAAACGCCCTTTCCAATGCCTTTTTCTCAAAATTCCATGTCTGCGCATGCGCACTATAACCTACTGTAAGTACGCGCTAGTCCAGTCGGATGCTACTTCACAAGTGATCCATTCAGACCAATATGGGTCTACCTCAGCCCTAAAACGTCCCTCTCAATGCACAATTCCCGGTCTGCGCATGCGCGCCATTACGTAACTTCCATTCCACACCCGTCCTGTACGCCCATTATTGGACCACCACGACCCCAAAACGTCCATTCCGATGCATTTTCCCCACAATTCCCTGCCTGCGCATGCGCTCTGTTGCTGACTTCCACTCTGTACCCATGAGTATATAGCGTGGTAAGTTTCAGCTCTTCCTAGTCTCAGGGATAACGAAAATATTTAGGGAAAATCAGCAGAGAATCAGTCTCCCCCCCCCCTCCCCAAATCAAAATCGCTCATGCCAGATGTTAATGACTGTTACATTTGTCTGCTGTCTGATTGCAGCGTTCTAGAACACGGAAAGACGATAAGAATGTTCTTGATGCAGAGGATAATTGTGGTGACCATTGATCGGGCAGCAGTTAAGGTATTTATCTCCTTATTCTCTGAGGAAAAAATATCAAGGAACATTTACAATCAATCAGTTAATGAGGAGTGTGAAGAAAATTGTTAGATATTTACGTACATATATGGATATTTTTATTACATATTTTTCAATCTACTGCATTAATTCTAAACCCCTACCCCCCCATACTTCGGCCTCCCTCATCTTCTCCGTTATAGTTTGGCATTTCAATAGACACAAAATAAAACCATTCTTATGCATGAAATATGAAGATTATATTTTTTCGTACACAATCAATCAGTGATTGTGCTTTTTGCAATAGTGGCTGTGCACCAGTGCAGAAAAATTGGAGCTTTAAAGAACCACTAAAAAACTAAATTTCAAATACCAAAAGTCGTGAAAAGTCAACGATTCGTAGGATGTATATGATTCAAGTAGTTTCCATGGTATCGATTATACAAGACACACAAAACATCCCGATTTTCATATATCCTCCCTCACCGTGATAAGTATTAAAATTGTTTACTGCAGTTTTATTGTCGCAAATTTACAGTAAATTACTACAGAAATGACATTAGATAATATATCTTCCAATGTTTATTGTGTATATTGTGAAAATCAATATGTTTCTGGCAACTCGCTGCACTATAATTACAGTAAATCATCGCAAACATCTGAGGTGTAGGATAGTTTATATCATAGAATAGATATATATCACTAAACCTTCTTGTTTTGTTTTCAGGACTTGCTTGTAACAGGAGGCCATCCAAAATGTAAACCGTCCTACGAACCGTTCGTGTCGCTTTTTGGACAAAGGTTTGTCAAAACACTCGAAGTGAAAAAGACGCATGCACACTGCAGCCATAACAAAGTCCTTCGAGCCTGGAGCGAGATCTCTATTTTATGAATGAATATAGGGCCCGCGTATCAATTATGTATTGGGCTATATCAGGTATACACCTGGCAGAATTGAGATCAATATGTCCAAGGTCAACGTCACTCTGGGCCAAAAATCGTAAA
Organism: Hanleya hanleyi; assembly: GCA_036873755.1. Taxonomy (NCBI): domain Eukaryota; kingdom Metazoa; phylum Mollusca; class Polyplacophora; order Lepidopleurida; family Hanleyidae; genus Hanleya; species Hanleya hanleyi. The sequence continues at coordinate 48,568 of JAVTVY010025039.1, read as the reverse complement.
ATCATATAAAATCGCAATTTGTGGGAGTGCATGTGAATTACAATGAATGACTGAAAACTGTTATACCTGTCAAAATAGATCATTTTCTTAAATTATTCAACCTCATCTTGATCATCGGCAAATTTCCTAAAAGATGGGCTGTCTTTACTATTATTCCACTTCATAAAAAAGGTAACAAGTCAGACCCCAACAATGATAGTTATATATATAGCGTTGAGCAGTAGCTTAGGGAAACTATTTGCGAAAATAATCAACTCTCGCATTATTCAGCACCTATAGAGAAGAATAATCTTTCTAGATGTAACCAAGGTGGTTTTAGGGCCGATCATAGGACAGTGGACAATCTTTTCATTTTGAAGTCTCTCGTGGACTCGTATATCTCCCGTAACAAACCGCTCTTTGCAGCTTTTATAGATTTTAAGAAAGCTTTTTATATTATTGACCGGTCTACTCTATTGGAAAGCTTGTGAATGTAGGTATAACTGGTAATATACTACATCTTTTGCATTCTTTATATATGAATAGTAATTACCAAGTGCAAAAATCCTTGGGTCTATCTCCACGATACTCTCCTTCGCGAGGTGTCAGGCAAGGGTGCAATTTATCATCAACCCTCTTCAATATTTTTATTGACGATATAGAGAACCGTTTCCAACCAAATTTCAGCTCAGGCATCACTTTTACCCCTGTCTCATTTACTCTCTGCAGATGATTTAGTAATTTTTTCTGAAAACCAGGCTGGGTTGCAAAGGTCCCTCGAAGCTGTGAATAATTTCTCCATATCCAATAGTTTACCAGTTTTAATTTTCAATAAAAGAATTAACAAACGCTTGCATGCCGTATACGTTTTATTCTGGGAACGCAAATAATTGAAATTGCTCGCAGTTACACATATTTAGGCATAATTATTAATGATAGAGGTAAGTTTCTAAGAAGCAGAGGACTGAAAGCCATTCATAATCTAAATCAATCAATTTTTAAGCACGCCCCAACTACCACCACTTGCAAGAATGAAACTTTTCAATACCATAATTAATCCCATCCTGCTCTACGGCAGTGAAATATGGGGAGCTGACTTTAAATCCATTGGTTCTTTTGATAAATTAATCACCGGAAATGTACATACTAAATATTGCAAATTAGTTATCCCCTTTCTAACAAGATTATGATAAATCTCATAAAGTATATGTCCAGGTTGAATAACCTACCACTTTCTCGATCATGCATTTCGATCCAGCCAGACCCTTCTTGCTCAAATAAAGCCTGTTGGATGCAGAAGGTAAAGGTTCTCACCTCAGAGATTGAAATTTGGCATCTCCTCGAATCCAACCATTCTTGTGGATTGTTAGTAGAGATGGTGAAATCGAATCTATCAAATCTTTTCCTAAATGTTCAAACTCAGCGTGCAAAATATACCCTCAAATAAACTTGAAACCTACTTGCATGTAAAACAATTAAGTATATACCGTTGAACCGTATTTAATTCACACAAGGAACTGAAAATATAGAAAAGACTTCGGTTGACTCAGAATAAGTAATCACAACCTTAAAATTGAGACCGGACGACACTGTAACCCACCATACCGCTGGACCAACGTCTGTGCCTGATCTGTTCGGACCATGGAGAATGAGGCATTTTTTTCTACGCTGCTTCCATTATACAATCCTCAGACAAAGATTAATTCTGGACCTCAGTAATGCGTATCAACGGTTTGGATCACTGTCATTTAATGATAAATTCAATGTTATATTGCCAAATGACTTTCCACGTCTGTGCAACATAATCTGTTCATACGTGTATCACTGTTTGTTGCACTGCCTGTATTGGGTGTATGCAAGTAAACTTGAAGTTGACCTTGTGAGGGAATACAATACTTAACATAGCAAAATTGTGGTCAAATATCAACGTCCCTGTGACCTAAAAATCTGGAAACAAAAATATAATCGAAATTTGTTTGGTGAACGGGTACGTAAGTGGTGAAGAAGCATTTCGTCATAGGAAGTTTGAAAAAGGACAAGAGCTGCCACCCTGCACCCTGATATACCCTCGAGCACTGTTACAGCCAGGGTCTGTAGACACTGTTAATGTCCAAACGCCCGTTAATGTCCAAATTGGACATTAACACGCAGCGAGTGCCTGTTAATGTCCTAAGTTTGGACATTAACCGCCTCTTATTGTCCTAGGGCAAATTTGGACATTAGCGGTCGACCTGCAACTGATTTTTTTTCAATATGTACAAGTTGCGTCTTAATGTCCTAACAGTCCATAGTCCGTAGTTCGTTTTTTTACTAATTCAATATCTGTGGTCATATCGATTCCTCGTAGTGCAAGATGGATGTATTAACACAGGTTGTAGTCTTACAAAGCGATTTCGCTGTGTCTTGGTGTTTTTTCAATGCTTTCTTGTGCTCATTAAAAGTTCATAGTCCGTAGTTCGTTTTTTCACTAATTCAATATCTTGTGGTCATATCACATTTCTTGTAGGCGTGCGCTAAATGGTCTCAATGAAATTTTGGAACAGAGGCGGGACTGTTTTAGGACAATAGTGATACATATCGACCGCTAATGTCCAAAGTTTGGACGATAACATTCATGCTGGCGTCTTATTGTCCTACGTGGGACATTAACACGCACTCGTTGCGTGTTAATGTCCAATTTGGACATTAACGGGCGTTTGGACATTAACAGTGTCTACAAGGGTCCACCTGTTGTTCTGTCAGATTTTTGGGGTTTTTGATTCATTGAAATTGTAGTTTAAGGGCCGCTTCCCATTCGGATTTCGCGGCCCATCAACTCAATGTTTTATTCGATTCTCGCGGTACATTACGTTGTTTATTGAATATCTTTTCCAGCGCTAAATATATAAATAAATAAATAAATAGATAAATAATAAATAACAATGAGAGATTAGTAGGAGATATAAATAGAAGTAAATAGGAATCGCTATATGTACAAGTTCGTAAGTCTCTTTCTGTTGTTTTTTTTTCTTTTTGATTAAGTTATACTGGTAATTGTGAGTTCACTGTAATCGCGTGTATGATTCCTTTGTCTTGGTACCCCATGGTACGCACAAAGCCGTCCAGAAAAAACTGGGAGAACCAGGGCGTCTTCAGGGTTCTTAGAGCCGACTTCCCGACTGACGCCCTCGGGAACGGGGGAGGTCCTTCCAGAAATCTGTGCCTGTAACAATTGCTTGGAGTGTGTATTGGGGTACAGAACGGCAGGTCTACGTTCTATATTGCGTGAAAGATTGTTGTTCTGTCAGATTTTTTGGGAATCGTACACGCTCGCTTTATCTAGATATTATTCTGTTCTGTGGGCTTTTCTTCTGCCTTCCGCTGTGTTGCCACGTGCAAGACAGTAACAACCGAAATGCAACGAAGTAACCAGTGACGCTACTTCATATAACTGACTGACAACATGTCTCATAGACGTAATGATGCAACTATTTGAGAGTTGCGACATGTTTCAATCGCGCTGGCGTCTCACTATAACGGTCCGAAAAGCTGTTTGAAACATCAACGCTGAAACACGTGCAACCGAGTTGCATGACGACATGTGTCAAGAAAAGCGGAGTACAAAAGGGATAGTGCTGTCTGATGCATGGAATTACATACCAGGTCGTCTTCACACACTTCGACAGAGAACTCTAGCAATTTGCAAACAAAGATATGATTACCACTGGCTTTCAGATATTTATTTCTGATCTTTAGCGACCCGGAAGATACATGTCGAAATTGTGGATTAATCGACTGAGCATTTTAATTGAATTATTTGCATAACAATTTATCTCAACCAGGCCTAGGGTATTTGAGGCCTGCCCAGGCGCCATTTCACTCTACCCCTCTCCTTCCAAATATGTCTTTGCTCATTGAGATAGAGGTCTGAAACTTCTCACAACATCAGCTTAACTAAGAAGTGTGATTTTTTTTTTGCAAGATAGCCGCTTTGAAGACTTCACAGTTACGTCATATTCCAAATATGCATTTTTTATCGATTTGTTTTGGTAAGATTTTCCCAGCCCAAATTTTGACTCTTCACTGGAACCCTACATGGCCGACATTTTGAATTTAAGAGTATTCGCTCAAAACATATGGTCATATTACGGCACACCAACAAAATACATAGCAATGTTGCCAGAATAAAAGTGACACTTATGGGGCACTAATGTGAGCAGCACTGAAAGAAATAACAACTGTGTTCTCCGTGTGATCAAAGGTACATTCAGTATTTTGAATTGTGAATGTGTAGCGCACCAGGAGATTTTTTTGAACAGAGTCAATACGATTGCGCACGTCATTACAGCGTTGGACGGGATTCGGCCTTAGTGGCATATATAAATCAGAAGGAGACAGAATGGACATTATTTTTCATACGTATTGGAATATTGAATAGTGTTCAGTGTCAACAATGTTTCTACTTCATCCCACAATGTGATCACTGTTGCAAAACTCAAGACGAATCCAGCCCTGATTTTAATAATCATCTGCGATCCGTATTCCATACCCCAAAATGGAATGAAATTATAGTCACCCGGAAACAGAAATAGGTAATCGCGAGTAGCATGTCAGGAAAAATAACAAAGGCAGTATCATTCAGCAATTCCATATTTGTAGGCCTAAGTAATACAGTACCCATGTTCAGAAATGTTTCCAGTGTGCTGGATTAGACATGGAATACAATATGGGATAATACTTTATCACAGATCAGACAATCATGTCGTGTCAACGGACCAATATGGCAAGTTGAGACTTGAGTAAATTATCTTTAACTTTTAAGTGTGAATTCGTGATATAAAGGAATCAAACCTTGAGCACATTATTGTTATATGAACAATTTTCACTCTATGGTAACGGGGTTCACATCAGGGATTCTGATGTACCAATCATGCATCTGTGTGAAATCATTATTAGGTTTGAGTTAACCTGAGGAGCAGTCTGTTTTATGTGTTTCTGTATATGGTTATTGCTTGTTCATACAATACATGTTCCTGAGTTTGACTTCCAACGAATATAAGAGAATAAAACTTGATGTATGTTGATTTTTAATGAATGTTTTCGTTTCAGTACCGGTATCATGCACATGCCAGTCTGACAGTAATGGGATGTAGACTGTTTTGAAACACTTCCAAGTTTGAGACATGCACAGATCCGTTTCACTTGTGACATGTCTCAAAAGTTGGGACTAAGTCATGTTTGGGCTTAGACGTTTCATTTTGAAGCATGTAGTCGGCTCTAACATGTTTCAGCTTGAGACGTGTGTACACAACACGTTTCAAAATGTAGAACGTTACATGTTTCAAACGAACACGTGCTTATTGAAGACATGTCTCATATTGAGACATCATTAACTCATGTGAAAAGGACACGTGTTTCAATTTGAAACATGAAGCCGTTTTAATATGAAACATACACGTACTCACATGTCCCAAAAGTTGGGACAAAATCATGTTTCATTTTGAGACGTTAAACATGACACCAATTTTTACAGTGAAGGTGCCAACATTTGTTATCCTTGAGTGAAATCACTCGGGTGATTGAGTGAATCTCACTCAAGTTTGGCGGGATAAATTTTCACTAAGGTTCACTCAACTTTTCATTCAAATAACTCCTATGCGTTATATTTGTAATTCAGATGGCTTGGTCACGGCTTGGTCTCCAATTGTGACCATGAGAACTGGTCCAAGAAGAGGAACCTTCTGAATCCAGCATTTCATCGAAAGTGAGTTTTCTTTCAGAATAAAATGATTGTTTACCATGTACAGCTATAGTTTTGTCGTAGACCCATATGTATATTGTGGAAAGTTATGTTAAGGAATTAGGAAGACGAGGAGCGGGGATAGAGGGTAACACACACTCACCACCCCACTCCTGGACTGTGGTACGCCAATGTGAGTTAAATTCTACGCAGCCATGGGTTGAACAGTTCGACACGATGTTGAATTATTTTCAATTGTTAATTGTTAAATTAGGAACCAGATTTATCAGGATAAACACAAATGTTTATGTCATGCGTAGACTTCAAACACTCTAAAGGAAATAGAAGGTTCTTTGAACGGGATAATTCCGTAAACAACCCTCTAAAATGGGGCAATGAAACAGGCTCTTCTTACCCGCCTGTCCTTTACTATGGCACGGTTCAAAAAGACACCTTGGGATCAATTTACACCCACCAGAGTGACACGGAGCATGTATGTATATATATATATAGATGACAACATTTATCCTCCAGATATCTGATGAGTTTGATGACACAGTTTAATCTGACCTCGGATCAATTTTTGAAGAAAATGAGCGGGTTGGCTGATGGCAAGACTACAGTGACCATGTTGAAAGAGCTGAACAGAACCACACTTGATGTCATAGGACAGGTATAACTACATCACTTAACATAGCTAAGCCTGTAAGATAATAATTAAGTTCGGTTATCATGGGTACTAACTTTACCGATAACTGGCAACGCACTGAGGTTGCATCATTTAACCGAGTTACGCCTGTAAGGTAGAAATTAAGTCTAGTTTCCATGGGTACTGACCTCACCGATAACTGGCCATTTGCCTCTCTTTTTCTCAGCGCAACTTCGTCAGACCCGTTCGCTTTTTCTCGGTGTGACTGAGGAAATCCGGTGATGGGCCATATGATTTTTCCAGCATACTTCGCCAATTTACTCTTTCTGTTTTACCCAGTACAACGGCGTAACTCCAGTGATACATATTTTCTCCTTTTTCTCGTCTTATTCTGCCCAGGAGATGTGTGCTTTTCTTGTTGATGGGTCTATATAGTCAGGTGGCTTGGCGAATTTATCGTTACAGGGCGGATAAAAACACCAAAGGTGATGGTACGATAAGGCGGGATTTTGGCCTAAACGTGGTGCGGTTGAAATCGAAAAAATAAAATGTCCTAAAAATACTTGTGTTTTAATGTAACGGCAAGAGAAAATATAAGTACACAGTATGTGAAAGTTTTAGTGCGATTGCGTTATGATTATAATTATGACATGAAACTGAAGTCCACAGCTTGTACTGTTTCGTACAAAAGGGGTCTAATTCGAGTCATTCAGACACGCATTTAGACGCAATGTCCCCTTGGACCAGAAAAACATTTAACCTGGTGTTGTGCGGTAACATTATATTCCCACTGCTGGAAAATCTTGTTGGTCCAAGGAGTCCTTCATACTATAAAATGAAAAGTTATGAATCATAACGTTTGAAGTTTTCGTACGTAGGTTAAAGTCACAAAATACCGTTACAGTTGTTCGTTTGTCGTGATGTAATGGATACGCACGTTGGATCACAAGCGCCTCGAAATTTTCTTTTACCGAGTTCGAATCCCAGGAGGGGCAACATGTGTGACGTCAACAAGTTATTTCAATCATTTTCATTTTTGCCAAAAAAAAAAAAATCAGGTTCAATGGCCACATAACTTTTACTTTGGAAAATATGGGGCCTTCACACGTCCCCTGTTACACATATATACACGTACAACGGCGTAACTCCAGTGATACATATTTTCTCCTTTTTCTCGTCTTATTCTGCCCAGGAGATGTGTGCTTTTCTTGTTGATGGATCTATATAGTCAGGTGGCTTGGCGAATTTATCGTTACAGGGCGGATAAAAACACCAAAGGTGATGGTACGATAAGGCGGGATTTTGGCCTAAACGTGGTGCGGTTGAAATCGAAAAAATAAAATGTCCTAAAAATACTTGTGTTTTAATGTAACGGCAAGAGAAAATATAAGTACACAGTATGTGAAAGTTTTAGTGCGATTGCGTTATGATTATAATTATGACATGAAACTGAAGTCCACAGCTTGTACTGTTTCGTACAAAAGGGGTCTAAATCGAGTCATTCAGACACGCATTTAGACGCAATGTCCCCTTGGACCAGAAAAACATTTAACCTGGTGTTGTGCGGTAACATTATATTCCCACTGCTGGAAAATCTTGTTGGTCCTTCATACTATAAAATGAAAAGTTATGAATCATAACGTTTGAAGTTTTCGTACGTAGATTAAAGTCACAAAATACCGTTACAGTTGTTCGTTTGTCGTGATGTAATGGATACGCACGTTGGATCACAAGCGCCTCGAAATTTTCTTTTACCGAGTTCGAATCCCAGGACATGTGTGACGTCAACAAGTTATTTCAATCATTTTCATTTTTGCCAAAAAAAAAAAAATTCGTTCAGTTTATCTGAAATAAGATTTAGGCTATCATTATGAACCAATTAAAAGTAAAATAAATACTGTTTGTCAATGACACGATACCGTGTGGACATTTCGGGCTAGTCAAAAGTTGAAATCGAACGATCAGTCGCTACCCGTTACAACGGCAATATATTCACCTAAATTGTGTATTTATTCTCCAATATGTGCATGTAAGATCGACTACAACGTACTGAAATAATAACGCCGTGGTACGGAACATATGGCTTTTTCCAGCGTAATATTTAGTCCGTTGACAAGTTGTACATTGCATTGTGATTGACAGATGGCGACAAGAAATGTACATCTCTATGGGTCGGCTGGCTGTGGGCAAAAACCCCGCCTTACCATACCATCTCCTTTGGTCAATTTCAGTCTAGGAGCCGATGAATTTCCAAAATCCAAGATGACAGACATAAATAATAAAATACTGCCTATATGTGTAACAGGGGACGTGTGAAGGCCCCATATTTTCCAAAGTAAAAGTTATGTGGCCATTGAACCTGATTTGGGACACAACAACACTACTGACTACGGTATTTCACTGCAACTGCATACATTGTTCTACGTCGGAGATGGGAGGGGGGACTTGGGGATATCGGGGTCCATGATTTTGTAATTTTGCGTACTTCTGTTGTCCGGGCAATATCCTTTGTGAAGATGTATGGAATTATTCAGATTTGGGGAGAGGAAGTTAGGTATTGCTTTTGATGAGTGCTCAAATTTGCTTGCTCGATCTTGGATTTCTCTTACATGTAGCGCAGAATATTTGCTGTGCGGACAATAGTTTTACACAAGGTAATATATCGATTGATTTCAAATCTGGTGTTTGACTTTAGAATGCGGAGAGCAAGGTTGTTATTCCTTTTCACCGAAATCATGGCAATGCGACTTCAAATATGGCTGTTGTTGCTATCTTGGGTTTTTCATACATGTGTTTAGAATCTTTGTTGACCGAGCAATATCTTTTGATAGGATGGATCGATTGATTTCAATGTTGGCGAGTCACTTCTGATAGGTAAATTGAAGTGCAAGTTGGTCCTGCTTTTCACTGAAATGTTCTGACACGATGTATCGATTGATTTTCAAATTTGACAAGTGGTTCCATATATGTGAGAGCAAGTTTGTTTCGGTAATGCTTTTCACTGAAATTCGTCATCAGTTATGGCTACAGACGCCATACTGAATTTGTCATGCATGTAGGCCTACATGGAATATGTATTATCCAAACAATATCTGTTAGTCCATTCTTCAATAATTTGTGGCATTTTAAAAAAGCAAACATTGACTTCTTGGAAATTGGATAATGGAGAAAGTACATCCCACTGCCTGGTACCTTGGTCTGGCCCGACAAAATCTGCGCACCCTTCCATTATCGTTGTACATCCATCATTGTGACATCCTGTACTCGCTTCCCTGGGTGAATTATGAACGGAGTCTGCATATTCATCGAAACTAGTGATGAACGCAGTGGGCAAGCAATGGACGATGGTATTGTTTATTCAATGATCTTTTGGATGAGTGAGCAAACAGATTCATTATGACCCAATAAGATAAGCAATCAAGTCGGACAGTTGTCTGATTTTTTTTTGTAGGGGACCATTGTGCCCCGCATACCATCAGTCCAGTTAAATTTAATCAGAAAATGGTTATTTATGCATGCCAAAGTCACTCTTTGAACCGCCACATCTTTGAAGGAAAATGCAGCAGAAGAATCCTATCTCCGGTGTAATACTGAGACCTTATCCTGAGATGCGAAACTCTCATTCACATCTTTCTTGACACACAGACAAAATAACTTCTCTTGATTATTTTGTATTTATCCTTGGAACATGTGAATTGCTTAAGGTGGATACCTCACCACATCAGAGATTATGAAGTCTTCAACCGAGCCATTCGAGGAAGAGGTTCAGATGTAAGACCAAGACCAAATAACAATTCGAGTTGAACTGGCTCATCATTAGGAGAACGTAAATGTAAAAGGTTCAGATGGCTATATTCCGATTTGAAAAATCCACTATTGATTTCGGACCGTTGATTTCCGGCACTGGACGCTCCCAAGGTTGTTAAGAATTGATACCAAGAGCTGGGTCTTCCAATGTCGAAAACGTTCGTGTTGCTAGCCTCTCTAATACCCTGAGGAATATGCTCAATACTCAAGTTTCTTAGACGATTTTCCAGGTCTGGTGACAGTCGCAGCTGTGTGAATGAATCAATGCAATGTGCATCCTGGAGGACACAGGCAAGAAACATTACCATCCATGAGTGTACGTGAAGATCGCACCCGGTATAACCTTGACCCAATCAAGAGGAGTTATCTGGTCCTCTTCGAGACGCTTCAACCTAAGTTACCATCAAAGCGGGGCAAGAAGATTAAAGTGTTTCAGAATAATGTAGCACCTTTTAGCCAGAGCCGGAAAGGTGATTTGAGGGGTTTATTTTCCAATGAGAACCATTTCTTCCCACTTTGTCTGCATACCCATTGGCGGTAGTAATGCCGGTGTGGAGGCTAAGAATGTCCCATGATTACGAGTGTCCGGTTCCTATATCGTCTAACACAGCTAGGACACTTTTTCCCACATTGGGGACAAGTGTCCGTCCTTGGTTGCAATAGAAATGGATACGAAAAGGGACACTAATCACCAGGACTTTCTTATCCATCATAACGGTAGTTGGCAGACAGTGAACAATGATGGCATCAGCTAGAACTCTACAGGCGTAAGTTGTGACTCGGATTTTTCATACTGCTCAAGACATATTTAAGCTGTTCCGACCTAGTGCTTGCCATATTTATTGCGGAACATTTTTCTTATTATCGGACCAAAGCTGTTGCGAGCGAAATCAGCATGTTGAAATGCCGATGACAGACTAAAGCACGTAAGAGCCAACCAAACACATATCTTCTTACCATATACTTGCATATGCGACATTCTTGCTCAAACGACACACGGCTCCTATTGTTGAATGTATTTTACATAAAGTAGACTCTGGGGTAAACTGATCTCTTGATAGGTCGCGATATATATCTCGAGTTTGCGAGTCTAAAACTAGAATTTTGGGTCGTGTAGCAGTATAGCAGTGTTATCTGCGCATTCCCTGTGACAGATTAAGAAACATGAAAGACGAGAACAACAAATAATGTACATATTGTTTTTATTAATCAACATGGAAATTAGCGTATATACAACAATGACAGATAGGCTGTGGAATGACACGGACATTGTATTCGTAATACGTTATACATGGTGTCGTTGAACCATCCTAAGGAAGGTAAGTCTGTATATCGAGAATAAAGATAGAGGTTAAACTTTCATCTCTTGTTTTTTTTTTATGTTCAGGAGAACTTGCCTCTGACATTTTAGCGCTACCGTTATACTAGAGATTATATTACCGTATAGCAGTTTACAATACGGGCAGTTTAGCGATGATATGCTGAAGCTAGAACATCATAGTGGATGTGAAATTAGATGATAATGAGTTCTTCTCATCCGTCTTATTGAATAAGGGCAACCTCCATGGTTGGACATAGCATCAACCCCTACCTGAAAGGACAATCGCACAATCTAAGACAGTGGGGGAGAGGTTATATGCTGTCCCAGTTCACACAGTTTCCACAAATTGGGCTAACAGGAATTCAACCCATTCTTCTTGCGATACGGAATAACGAACTGCGACAGACATGCGGATTAAATCCTACCGTCGATTACAATAAGAATACGACATAACGCCACGTAAACAAAACGACCAATACGGCTCGCGTTTCATAAGGTTACACGAATGAAGTAATGTATCATAGATGTCTGGGTCAGGAGGACTAACAACAGACAAATTAGAATCGAGTACTGGGTGACACTTTACCCCTCTTGAAGAAAACTCGTCCCCGATATTTACGTGCACACCTATAGCAATACCTAGTACCAGTCACATCTTCATCTCAAATTTGATTTAAGTGAATGAATGAACGCTGGACATAACAAGTTCGGGTTTCGTCTGTCTAGTATCCTCTTGAACACAGTCTCAGATTTGGATTCAGATTCGGTTTCTGCCGTCTCATGATATGAATGCTCTCGTAGTACCCCTGAACGTCGGGGTTGTCTGGGTCTAGATGGCACTTGGCTAGGCAGACCTGGAAGAGACTGGACCGGTGAAAGTGAATTTCGATGCAATATAAGTCTTACCTTGCGGTCGCCGTCCTTCACCACCATGAACACGGGAATATCTTGGTTGGAATGTGAGAGTACTCTCACAAGGATTCGCCAGGTTGTGCACCCGTCTGACACTATCATCCTTGACCAAAACTTGACCACTTGGCCTCAAGTTAGACTCTCAAACCTTCTTGTACTTAGAGGGCGATTTCTCTGCTTCAGAAGTTGCAATTTGATAAGCAAAATCGAGCCTCTGCCGCAGTTGGTTAGCATATGCTGTTCTGTCATCCGTACTCGCCTTTTTCTGATCTATCCCCAGACGTCCATGGCTAACCGAGAGTGACGTCCAAACATTAGTACAACGGTGACTGACTCTCATAATTTGCCGCGTTGTAAGACTTTTTACACTGCAACTCTTCGAGTCGCACTTCTGTTCGTCAACATGATCCACAAGGTATGGTTGAACCTTTCACACATTCCATTGCCTTCTGGATGGTAAGGAGTCGTCCGGCTCTTCTCTATACCTGTAAACTTACATAACTCTCCAGGGACATTAGATTCGAAATTACCGCCATGATCACTATGAAGTTTCGCAGGGCACCTGTAATGAACAAAGAAATGGTCAGATAACATTCTGAAATAGCTGTTATAGCTGTCTGATAGCTTGAGCAAAACAAGTGGTCAGTAATTACAAAGATACTAAATGCTTCTAAGGACAAGGAATCCTTACAAACTAATTCCATAGGTTGTGTAGTTTTTACGGATACCTGTGCGGCCAGGCCATCTTACCAGACTCCCGAAATTTCCTGCAGATTCACCGCGTGCAGAAGCGTATCTTCCGTTCGACATCTTGCGCAATGCCTATCCTTGAAAAATCGGGAATGCACTAATTCAGATGGCTCGCGACCATGAGTCTGACGTCATCATGGAGAACATGAAGGCCCAATCTCTCGCCGTGTCCTACGATAGAGAACGCCATCTTTGAACAACGGTCTATCCCGGTCGTTCAGCCACAATCTCACGGCTCTGGACTCGTTCGATCGTTGTCTCGTAGTCGGTTTTCTGCCCAACTTCAATGAGTGTACCACTCTCCCAATCACTTCGTCACGCAGCTGTGCTTTCAACCATTTGGCAGTCTCCGTCAACAAAGGGAGGCAAATCTTTGCGATAATCGTTCTTCTCGGCTTCTTGAACAGCGCAGATTGCCTTGATGACGTCATCAGGACATGTGGGCATCCCCTCGTCATCGGTCAGTGTATAACAACGATGGCGGGACAAACGATCAGCGTCACAGTGAGATGTGCCGCTCTTATACTGAATGTCAAAGTCGTAGGTCGAAAGCTCGGCAAGCCATCTGTGGCCGGTTGCATTGAGTTTGGCTGTTGACAGAACATAAGTGGGTTATTGTCAGGTTTGACATTAAATTTGTGACCATCAAAATAATCAGGAAATTTATGACAAACTTCTCACTTTAAGGGAGTAGAGGACGTTCATTTCCCTGCTCTTATGGGGCTACAACATGATGATTTGTCGGATTTTTCAAAACAAGCTGAATTTCCTAACAAAAGTACCCAGACATCTCAAAATGGAATAAAAATGAACAAAAGACACAACACAACCATTTATGCGTTCTACTGGTGGGTCGATAGTGTGATGGGACGGACCAAAAAATTGACATTTTAAATTCAACGGTTGGAGGGTGCAAAGTGCTCCATAGGTTAAAAATTATTCCTCCGGAATACCCCCAAATTCACTCCTATTCACTTTCAACAAAAAGAAAACTTCTGAATGGCTAATAATTGGAACTTCAATAATATTCTCCACACCCACCCCGATTCCCCACCCCCACCCCCTCCTGGAAATAGGACTGAAAAGGCTCAGTTTATCTGTTATACCGCTAATATTTTCTAAGAAAGTATGGTGTCCCGCTGTTTTTATTACATATTTAACAAGCACTATATGTGTTTAGTATTATATAGCAAAATGGGAAAAATTTGACCTTGGGAAGTTTGATTTATTGAGCATCAAAGAAGAAAAAATCCAAATTTCCCTATGTATTCAGTGTTATGGCTTTTAAGTGGTATACATGCTTTTGGCTACCATATTTTTTTAACGAGTATGGTGACCCCCTATTTTTTTTTCATGGATCATATTCTCCTAACCTGATAAAAAAATCCTGAAATTTAAAAAAAAAATTAACCTCTAGAAATGAACGTCCTCTACTCCCTTAAAGCAAGGATTTTCATTTTGTAAGCGGAATAATTCTTTTCCGAGTGTTTCCAACCCCCTGCCAGCATACGCTATAACTCTATCGATGCCACCTTGGTGTTAGTAAAGAACGGCTCTCACGCTGGCAGCGCTGGCGTTGACAAGCAGAATGAATGGTAGAATGCAATCTGCATAGGCGAACACTGGCAGGATAGTTAGCGTTTCGGTGAGGGAGTCAAACGCATGTTGGTGTTTCTCCTCTCAGCGCCAATGTGGACGTTCCGCCGACTTGTATCTCTTTTACAGTTGACCGGTCAGCAAATCGTTCAAACACCGAGCGATTTTTGCGTAATCTTTAACAAAACGCATGTAGTACCCGGCTAATCCGAGAAACCTACGCAGGTCGTTGACGTTTTCTGACGTGGGTCACTTCAAAAACGCTTCAATCTTCCACCCTTGGAAACGATATGGCCCAGATACTGGGCACTTTGCAGGATTCAGTTTGAGGTTGTGCTTCTCCAAACATCGGAAACCGGATTCCAGCCATTGAACGTGCTCTCCAAACGTCCGAGAAAATATAATGATGTCATCAAAGTAAATGAGATATTCTTTGAGGTTGACATCTTTTAAACGCTTTTCTGTAAGGCGCTGTAATGTGGCGGGTGCGTTTGTCAACCCGAGAGGTATTGCCGAGAAAGCAGTGTTCTGTTTGTCGTTGTCTTGTAATCGTGTAATATTCTTTGGCTATAATGCTCAAAACATATCTAAATAAACGCTTCTTTCGCAGAATCTCGATAGTTAAATCAATAAATCACGGATAATATCGATAACTAATTAGTCAAATGTCACACTATAACAGACTCCCCAAAGTTGTAGAATAAAGCAGTTAGATACTAGCGAAGGCTTTTTCAAAGTACAATGTGTCATGGAATGTTACTTCTTTCGGTGTGTTCCTTAACGTCATAAAAAGTCGAGTAATTTCATCTATATATCTCTCACTTTAAAATCCTGATTAGTATTACTGATCATTGACTTAAGTGTGTTTTTTTTTATTCTTTCGGCAATACACCCCGATGCGATTTCATAGGAGCACAAGATAACGAACATTAACATGTTTAGACTATTACTGAAAATTTTCTTTCATATAATATTTTATTTTGGTAATTAAACCGAAATGAAGCGAGGTTAGTCTACGTTTGCATTCGCATCTAAATAATAAATATACCGGTAGTGTTTCCTGAATAATTCCCAAATATTACACGTTTGATATACCGTTGTTACAATTTTGGTTGAACGCAGAAAGATTTGGAGTTGATGCCTCAACACCGTCGTAACCCGATACACATAAATAGGGTTAGAACGCTAAAAGTGAGGATGGGCATATACAGATCGATGGTTGGCTCCACAGTTTCGTAGCAATGTCCCCGGTCTAATTTCAGAATACGATAGACTGCCCGTGTTCTGCTACATCATAATTCTTCTTGTCTGCTTAATAGCTTATATCTATAATACCCTCCTATGCAGCATTATCAACGCTGCAAACGGGCATATACAGATCGATGGTTGGCTTCGTCTACACGGTGATGTCATAAAATAAATTTTTTCCTGCCTCGGTTATGTTCCTTGGCTGTGCCTAACAATCAGGATTGGTTTACGGAGAGAAAATTTGACAAAAAACGGGCAGGTTGACCTCCACTTTTTTTTTCACCTTTTTATGTTGGTACCGGACCTGGGAACATGAGGAAAAAATTTAATTTAAATAGCTCTTACAGATTTTTCTGGAAATTGAGCCAAATTTGACCATTTTTCGACATTTTAAGGGATTTTCAATGAAAAATGAAGCAAGCTCGGATGGGAATGGTCGAGATTCACTTTTCGGCCACCAATTGGATGAATCCCTGGAGTGCACCCCTAGGTCGATTTCCATTTTCAAAGAGAGCCATGTTTATAAATGACTTAAAATTGTATAATTATAAATGGTGTTTTTCCAAACCCCTATCTAAATCATTTGTTCGAAATAATTCACATATTATTGTTTCTAAACCAATTACAAAATCAGCTGTGTACTCCGTGTAACCTTACCAGCATTATCTCGGCGATAGTGTACCGTACTCAAGATTGTGGAATGCACACGGATTTTACAAGAACCCGTTAGAAAGGTTCGTAACAACACAAATTTTGAAGTATTCTACTTAAATAATATCCATTTAGTGACGAAAATTATTGGGCAAGGCCTGGTTTAATTTGTGTTATGAAAGACACGGTGGGTGTTGAAATATATCGATTTTCTTGAACATCACTATTTTCACATAGCGCGTTTTATAAGATCGAAACGAGAATAGGGAAAAAGTAATGAACTTCGGTTTGCTCAATTTAAATCAGTGTGCAAGAAATGAACATTAGTAATGCCGGCTGTCATAACTTTATTGAGACCGCTCGGTGGCCTTACCATATTGCCGACTTCACAATCACAAATAGTCCACTCGTGTATCCCAATTGTCACCTGTGCTTTGTTATTTAACATGAGATATCAATTTATTCTTCAGGTTGCTTTTGGTATGGACATTGACAGTATCAACAACTCGGACAGTCCGTTTCCGGCTGCTATATACAGAACTTTAGAAGGGCTTCAAGAAAGTTTCAAGGGACCGATAATGAAGGTAAAACACAGTAATTGCCTTTAACGTTAAAGGATATTCTAGCTTCGTTTTTATGCTCCGCCGATTTTAGTCGAAGGGGCATTATATTTTTCTTCTGTCCGTTGAGCCGTCCTCTGGCGCCTACGGTCAAATGATAGCTTGTGTGTCTTTTTCTTTTGGCCGTTGACTTGTGTGGCCAGACACACAGGCTTTCTTTCTTTCTTTCTTTCTTACATATTGGAAAGGTGATTTCATTGTAGGATACCCTTTTGAAGATTGCAATTTCTCTTATAACACACGATTCTTCCTTTATAAGAAACGATGTTTTTTTCTTTAAAAAACTGTCTTCCTAACAAAGTTTTTCATTAAAAGTCGCATTTGAGAAGGGGTAATTGTGCAACATTGTAACGATTTCTCAACAATGTTTTGTTGTTGTTGTTGACGATCGTTACAATGTTGCACAAAAAAGACACACAAGATATCATTTGTTCGCACGTCCGTACGTAACATTGACCGGATAATATATTTAGTTACGTTCCATCGATCTTCACGAAAGTTCACGGGAGAGTTAATTGATTCCCATCTCGCTAGTTCGAAGGCCAAGATCACAGCATTACGAAACAGAACCTGTATTAACTCATCGATATCCATGAAGGGTTACTGCAGGGTCGGTACAATTTTATGCTCCCTGGTTACTGGTTTAATTCTGAATGCTCACAAAAAAAGTGTATTTAGTTGAGGGCCACAGGTTCAAAGACCAAGCAAAATGTTGAACTATTAGAACTCTGTGTATCTCATCCACAGGACAGTGTCTCAAATTAATCAAACAGTGCTGATTAATCGATGTTGAATCGATATTGTTTTTGTTCCATAACGCTACCTTATAACACTGTATATGTATAGCGCTTTGTGTATATGTACAGTGATATACGGTAGCGTGTGGTAACAACAACAATATCGATTCAACATCGATTAATCAGCATTGTTTTAATAATCAGCATTGTTTGATTGATTTGAGACACTGTCCTGTGTGTTATCACAATATATGTTGAACAATAACATGTTGAAGGTGTTCAATTTTGACCAATTTTGACCAATTTTGTTCAATGCTATTATTGATAGTTTTTCCAGATTTTCACCTCAAATGCAACTGAAAGAAATCCTTCAACTTGTGCGTGTTCATTCCAGTATGATCCCAGACTCCACACTTTTCGTCAAGAGGTGAGAGATGCCGTTAAATTTTTACGGGACTGCGGTAATCGAATCCTGAGAGAGCGGAGACAAGCTATTACCAAGGGAGATAACTACCCAGAAGACATTCTCACTCATTGTGTTAAATCACAAGGTAATAAATTCGTCTAGTGTGTAATTTTCGTTTAATATGTTCAGCCTCGATATGACTGGATAAATACAGGTACATCTGAACGCAATCCTAGCACATTGTCTTCGGAGGGTGGGGGAGAGGAGAGGGAGGATCTTACACTGAATTCTCGGCTTTCTCCAAAGTAAGCTATTTTCTTCGCAAAAACTACTACGCTGATAAACAGCTTGTATCACTGACGTCCCTATACTCTCCTTGTTCCCCCCGCTGATTCACATCGCATATTTCGCGCCTCTTGGCCGTAAGGGGGCGCTCTGCACAGGCCAACCACCAATGGCCAATGAATATCACTCTTACGGAAGAGTCTTGGTCCGCTTTGTTTTTCGCGGCAACCAGCATATGGGCATCCCACATCTTTTCTCTCAGTGAATGAGAGGTCTTTCGTCCAGTCACCATTAAATGTTTCCATGAAATGACGGCGCTAAGCTGCCAAGATTAGTGTCTCGGTAACAGTAATAAATTACCCAGACATCTAATGAGTGATAACTGTGTGGAAAAACGCGAGAAACTAGTGAACTATTTGTTCACAATCAACTGTGAATTAAAGCAATAAGAGTTGTCTCCCTTTTCAAACGTTCATATGTCGTTAACGGCAAAACTAACAATAAACGGACAGCAAAACAGCTCTAAATTACGTTAATTTCTGAGTTAAGAGTGAGCACATTGTTGGATAACTTCCTCCATCGTTTAGTAAGATTCGTCAACTGATTGCAAACATTTGTTACCTTCAAATGATTAACAAATAAATCCCTGTAAATGTTGTTAATATCCCACTGATACGACCACGCTTTATCGTCATGAGTATATATATAAGGAGATCAAGCTGCCTAGTATGGTAACGTACAAACACCGTTCAATTGCTTCAGATTTTGAATTGAATGTTGACTGTTAATAAGGACGGGAAAAAGTATAGAGAGGGCGTGTCGCTGTCAAAATATTGGCATGGCTTTCACATTACGTGAGAGTCGTGATCAACCTGTAACCATCTCGGTCATCTATACGCGGTAAGACGGATCGTGTGTATCCATGTTCAGCCTACTTTCGGCAACTGCAGGAGGGAATTTCCATAAATCAATACCGCGTGACTTCGTCAGCCAATCAGCTGAGGTCTACCGACGTAACCCCAACGTAACTCGCCATTTTCGAGTCATGTGATGAACTACTTGTTCAAAATTTCAGATCCACCACACCCCTTGGATGATACGAAAGTTATACATACCTATATATTTTGTAAGCCCAGGCAATATCTGTTTCAGAAGTGATATGAAAACCTGTAATTTATCAGATTTCTCCAGTCTGTTCTCCGCCGGATGAAGGCCGAACAGAATCCGGTAAAACACCGGATATCGCTCCGCGATAATGGAGACACACGATTCGCAAGCCATCTTATGGATGGCGAAGTGTACGCAAATGAGTCGTGATCTCACTTTCATGAAGGCATGACGTAATTTCGATCACGTGAGGTAGTTATCCAATCGTGGTTAGTATGAGGAATCTGGTTATCTCCGAGCTATTACGGCACGGCGATTGGGTAACTAGATGAAGCGCCTCCTTACGGCCAAGAGGCGCGAACTTGGCGATGTGAATCAGCGGGGGGAACAAGGGGAGTAGGGACGTCAGTGATACAAGCTGAATAGTATGAGCGTACAAAACTACATGATAAATTAGTAAATAATTATCTGAGGTGAAATAAAATAGTTTTTGGGCATTCTATGCTAAGAAAAGAAAACAACTGTTGAAAACAAAATGACATAAACATATATGGCTGCCAGTTTGACTTTGTCCATGATCCGCTGCTCCAGGAGTTATGCACCTAGAGTGAAAATAACCCCAATATAAGCTATGAAGTATCAGCCCTTAGGAAAAACTTGAGCACAAGTAGTACCGTTGCCAGGGTAACATATAGAGAAGACATTATTTATCCTATCAAGTCGGGTTCATAATAAATAAGGAATTTGTCCCATCTGTCACAAGTTAATTGTTTAAATATATACATGTGTTACATGTACAATAACGCTAATTCACTAGAGATTCTTGTTGAGAGAATTGTGTGAGACTGGACAAATTGTGTGGCTTTTCGCCATGGGACTAAACATCAAAGAGTTAATGGAATTATTCAAACAGCCAATTTTGACATTTAAATAGCCCGTTACCGTGCCTAAGGCTCTAGTTCAAAATAAGAATTGCTTTGCTATTTTCTATAATAAATTAATAAATGTGATGTGAGATAAAATAAATTTTAGCACTTCTGTGAGGAGAAAGGCAAAACTTTTGAAGTCAAAACAATGAAAACATCAGATTGAATTTACTCGCGATTCTCTCTACTCCAAGAACGTGCACTAAGCCAAACGCCCCCTTCGCCCACTCCCGCCATTCCAATTAGCGTTAAATGGCCGACTTTAAAACTGAATCATATAGAATGTGCTTCTTACATTGTATAAATCGTGTTTATTTATCCGCAGATGAACATCCCGAGTTATTTGGAACTGAAGATGTAGTGGATGAATACATGACAATTTTCCTGGCAGGTAAAACTGTTCTATGCATGTGATACATTCACGAATTTTATTCTCAAAGCCAGGCATTAAAACGGCTGTAGTTAGCCTGCAGTTTGTGCTATAAGATATTTTTATTCTCCGGCACTGGGTTAGAAACTTTACAAGGGTTCCAATTCAGTTAAATAAATATCAGTGCCTGGATTCGTGGTTTACTATGGCGGAAACAGGTGAGTTGGTGTTCGATTATTGATTCGCTGTCGTTTCATTATCTCGCCTTACGAAGTAAAGGGGAGATATTGTGAGAGGGGGAAGAGGATGTCGTCGTCGGTGTCACTGTCGCCTGCCTGGAAATGATAAGGTTTTTGGTTTAGCAAATTAAAAAAAATCTAGAAAAATCAGAAAAAATAAAAAAAAAATAAAAAAAATATGGGGGGTGGGTATGCCACCTGGGGGTACTACCCCTGGGGTGCTCTAATGTTAAAATCCCTGTGATAGAGTTTTGCGTTTAGCTGAAGTGCACATGTACATCTGTACTTAGAAAGTTTGTTGCAGTTGTCAGCTGTCATTGGATGATTATGAAACTTGGTACACATGTTTCTTATGATTAGAGGATGTACCTGTGCTATTTTTGAGAAGAAATATTAATTTTTCTTCAAATTATGGCAAATGAATGAGTTTTTTGTTTAGGTAAATTATACATGTAGGCCTCTATATGTATACATGTACATGGCGAGTTTGTTGCAGTTGTCAGCTGTCATTGGATGATTACGAAACTTGGTACACATGTTTCTTATGATTAGAGGATGTACCTATGCTATTTTTGAGATGAAATATTAATATTTCTCCAAATTATTGCAAATGATGGAGTTTTGCGTTTAGCTGAAGTGCACATGTACATCTGTACACCACAGTTTGCTACAGTTGTCAGCTGTCATTGAATGATTATGAAACTTGGTACACATGTTTCTTATGATTAGAAGATATACCTGTGCTATTTAGCAGATGAAATATTAATTTTTGTTCATATTTTGAGGGTTTTGTCTAAGTAATCTGCCAATAATAATGTACATGTATATAGATGTACACCTGTACATGGAAAGTTTTCTGAAGCTGTCAGCTTTCATTGGATGAGTTTGACACTTGCTACCCAAGTTCAATGTGATTCGACGATGTGCATGTGCTATTTAAGAAATATGACATTAAATATGAATTCTTGTCCTAATTATTGCATTTTAGACTTTGTACCTTTCCATTGATAAGGTTTTTGTTGGGCAAAAATTTACATGTAGATCTGTACATGGAAAGTTTGTTGAACCTTTCGTGGGATGATTATAAAACTTGGTGGACATGTTTCATGTTTTCCTAGGTCACAACTCTCCCGCAGTAATCCCACTCGGGACTGACCTATCCAGCAGTAATCCCATACGAAACTCAACTATCCAGCAGTAATCTCAGACCGAACTGGTCTATCCAGCAGTAATCCCATTTGGGACTGGCCTATCCAGCAGTAATTTCACACAGGACTGACCTATCCAGCTGTATTCCCAAATGGCATTGGCCTATCCAGCAGTAATGCCACACGGGACTAACCTATCCACCAGTAATCCCAGACCGGACTGGCCTATCCAGCAGTAATCCAACATGGGACTGGCCTATCCAGCAGTAATTCCACACAGGACTGGCCTATGCAGCAGTAATCACACATGGGACTGACCTATCCAGAAGTAATATGACACTGAACTGCAATGTGCAGCAGTAATCCCACATGGCGCTGACCTATCCAGCCATAATTCTACATGGGACTGACCTATCCCGCTGTAATCCCACACAGGTTTAGCCTATCCAGCAGTAATCTCACATGGCACTGGCCTCCCCAGCCATAATCCCACACAGGATTGCCGTATGCAGCAGTAATCCCACACTGGACTGCCTATGCAGCAGTAATCCCACACGGGACTGTCCTATCCAGCATTAATCCCATACGAGACTCATCTATCCAGCAGTAATCCCAGACAGGACTGGCCTATCCAGCAGTAATCCTACTTGGGACTGGACTATCTAGCAGTAATCCCACAGGGGACTGGTCTATCCATCAGTAATAACACACGGGACTGGTCCATCCAGCAGTAATCCTACACAGGACTGGCCTATCCAGCGGTAATCTCACATGGGACTGACCTATCCAGCAGTAATCTCAAACTGGACTGCTCTATGCACCAGTAATCCGACGGCACTGACCTATCCATCCTACATGGGATTAACTTATATGCCAGTAATCCCACATGGGGCTGATGTTATTGTCTGTCCCAGATAATCTATTCCAGACATTATTGTCTGTACCACATCACCTATTCCAGACCTTATTGTTTGCTCTACGTGTATGCATTCAATACTGCTGCACCTTCGGCGGATGACCCCGCAAGGCGAGATGTTGGGGTTCTCAGAACGCTTGTTTTATTTCTAAGCGGAATTTAATTATTTGTTATATTTTTTATCATTTAGAAAGTGATCGTATAACAGTATTTTCGTTATTTTTGGGATAACACTATCTTAGAATAGCACAAATTCTAGTGCTGAAAATTTGGTCGAGTCTGACAGTTTGACTCGACCAAATTTGTTGTGGGAGGCCCGTTGGCCGAGTGGTTTAGATCGCCGACATACAGTGCTGGCGATTAGGTGCCTCACTCTGGGGTCACTGGTTCGAATCCCGCACGGGACTCGACCAAATTTTTAGCACTAGAATTTGTGCTATTCTAAGATAGTGTTATCCCAAAAATAACGAAAATACTGTTAATTATTTGTTAATTGTTTCAGATACTTTCCGGACAGTGGATATTATAACCCTGCATCCCGTACATCAAATGTCAGCATATACATTAGTCACGTAACATGACTCGGATCCTATTATCAGAGTCATGTCGCATGATTTTCCACGATTCAAAGAAGCACATATAAACAACGTCGAAAACTGACCAGAAAATTACATTCACTCACTCCAATCCCAACTATCGTGACCATTGGTCTCTCCGGGTTGAACGGCCACCAATATTACTGGTCACAAACACTTACTTCCACTCAAAATGCAGCAACGAACAAAATGAATCGAGACCCGTCATAGAGCCAGCCATGTCATGTTTCGATAAATGTACGACTATTGGAAATGTGGACAGAGTTTTACCTCGCAAAAGTTTAGCCTGGGAACCGGCTTGTGGATGCACGAATATTGTACACGCGTTGGCCTGGAAGAGATTCTATATTTAGTCCCACGCGCATAATTTCACATTTCCGATAGTCGTACATTTTCGTTCCACATCAAAACATGATATGGCTGGCTTGATGATGAGCGCGATTCATTTTGTTCTCTGCCGCATTTCGAGTGGAAGTATAAGTGTTTGTGACTAGTAATATTGGTGGCTTTCCAACCCGGAGAGACCCTAGGTTACTACAGCGGGGATTGGGGTGAGTGAATGTAATTTTCTGGTCAGTTTTGGACGTTGTTTATGTGATTCTTTGAATCGTGGAAAATCATGCAGCATTACTCTGATAATAAAATAAGAGTCATGTTACTTGACTACATATACATCCCCCTTTTTATATATATTCACATGAATAGACTGTTGATGTGAAGATACATCTATAAGAATGTACAATATCAATAACCACCGTCAGCAAATCAGAAAATGGTATGATTTTACTCCTGTAGGGCCCTAGACACTGGTGTGTGTTATAAGCAGATTTAACATTTTTAATATGTTTTTTTATTATTCGGGGCATTTTGCAGGCCAAGAGACGACGGCATCGGTGTTATCATTCACTTTTATAGAAATAGAAAAGCATCCAGAAGTTCAACAGAGGTATGTATATTCCTCTCATAAAACTCCAACTGATGACAACATTGTATGTTTTTTAAATTTCTTACTACATTATATTCAGCAGTACCGTATGCCTATACTACTCCTATCTTTTGGTCCCACAATCAATTAAAAATTTCAATTCTTCAATTCTGAGTCTCAAAATGATCCTGTTATACGCTCTATACAGAAATGTGACAATAATCCTATCCTAAAGTCTATACAGAGGTATGACAATGATTCTACCCTAAGCTTTATACAGAAGTCTGACAATGACCCCTCATAAACTTTATCCAGCGATGAGAAAAATGATCATATTAGAAGCTCTCTACAGATATGTGACAGTGATCCTGTCATACACTCTATATAGAGGTGTGAAAACGATCCTATCCTAAGGTCTACACAAAGGTCTGACAGTGATCCCATCATCAACTCTATCCAGAGGTGTGAAAATGATCCTATTAGAAACTGTATACAGATGTGTGACAATGATACTATCCTAAGCTTTATACAGAGGTGTCACAATGATTCTATCCTAAGTTCTATACAGAGGTGTGACAATGATCCCAACAAAAACCCTATCAAGGGGAGGGAAAATGCTCCTATTAGAAGCTCTTTACAGATGTGTGACAAGCATCCTATCCTAAGTTTTATACAGAGGTGAGCATTCTATCCTAAGTTTTATACAGAGGTGTGACAATGATCCTGTGACAATGATCCTATCGTACACTCTATTACAGAGGTGTGACAATGATCCTATCATACACTCTATACAGAGGTGTGACAATGATCCTATCGTACACTCTATTACAGAGGTGTGACAATGATCCTATCATACACTCTATACAGAGGTGTGACAATGATCCTATCGTACACTCTATTACAGAGGTGTGACAATGATCCTATCATACACTCTATACAGAGGTGTGACAATGATCCTATCGTACACTCTATTACAGAGGTGTGACAATGATCCTATCATACACTCTATACAGAGGTGTGACAATGATCCTATCGTACACTCTATTACAGAGGTGTGACAATTATCCTATCATACACTCTATATAGAGGTGTGACAATGATCCTATCATACACTCTATACAGAGGTGTGACAATGATCCTATCATACACTCTATACAGAGGTGTGACAATGATCCTATCATAAGCTCTACACCGAGGTGTGAAAATGGTCCTATTAGAAGATCTATGCAGATGTGTGAAAATAGTCCTATTAGAAGATCTATGCAGATGTGTGACAATGATTCTATCATACACTATAAATCAGACGTTTCAGGTTTTAACGCTAAAAGTGAGGCTCAGTTTGAGCACATGAGTAGTATAGTAAGATGAAATTCATGTCCGTTGACCTTTGTGCACTTAAACCAATTTACTAGGTACCAATCTGCTCCCACTGATGTGACGTCACTTCCGGTTCCGGTCACGTGACCGGAAGTTACCTTTGACCTCTGTGGAGCAATTTGAGGCCATTGATCTTTGATCTCTGAGTCCGGTCACGTGACCGGAAGTGACCTTTGACCCCAGCGCATGCGCACAAGGTCACTTCCGGTCACTTGACCGGATTCAGAGGTCAAGGGTCCTTAATTTGTTTCTTAGAGGTCAAAGGTCACTTGCGGTTATGAGACCGGAACCGGAACACATCAGTGCGAACAGATTGGTACCTTTTAAGTGCACAAAGGTCAACGGACAAGAATTTTAACTTACTAACGGAAACGGAAGTGACGTCACGGATGTCATATGCAAATTTTTGAGGTCACTTGGCCTCAGTTTTCCCTTTCACTCTTTCAGAAGGTCAAGTTGGAACCTGGCCATAAATACTAGGGCTCAGTCAGATATTTCTCCAATTGGGCCGTCGGATTGGTCAATGTGTAGCACTCGTGAAGGAGCGTCCGACTGAACGGGTATGGAATGGAACTAACGTAATTCAGCGCATGCGCAGTATGCAAACCGTATGAGAAGGAGAGTAGTAGAGAAAGGGGAGACTAGGAAGTGCAAATGAGGTTTGGGGAGAGGTGGCCATGTTCGCTCTCGCTACCTGGTAAAGTTACCTTAGCGTATGTGAGGAGGAGGAGAAGGAGGAAGAGGAGGTGGAGGAGTATGAAGAGGAGGAGGAGGAGTATGAAGAGGAGGAGGAGGAGGCGGAAGAAGAGGAGAAATGAAGTTGAGAGTGACTTTGTGACTGGTCATATAAGGTCGTTTGTAACCTTTAGCCTCAGTCTGTAATCACGTTCTGCCCGGGTACCATGTCGAGTACATGTACGTTCTGTCAGAGAACCATCTGTCGTCGCGACAATATGCTCAGATATATTCAATGCAAACACAACCAAGAGACATCACCGCTATGGGTCCACCAAGTGGAGTAGAGCATCCTTATACCATGACGGTCAGCGGCCCTACGAGATGTGGCAAGAGGTCATGGGTGATGGAATTCTTAGACCTGTTCGTTGACTTAAAAGCTCATACCCCCGAAGATAGCCGATTAACGACCCACCTGTTACCCGGCGAGGGGCCACCACAACGTCATATACTCCTACACCTTCCAGAATCCCAGAAAATCACCCAACCCTGAAGGACCAACCTAAACTCGTACAAGGGAATGAACACAGTGTGAACTCGAGGCTATGGAAGGATGTATTCAAAGAAAGTATGGACGCCAAGATGGGCGAGACGTTGGAGGCCACATAAAACAAGTTTCACCACAAAGCGTATTCGAAAGAGGAAGGCGCAATTTTAGCCCGTAACACATTGGTACCCAGATTACGACGGGCTTTACGTCGGCAGTATGTCGACCTCGTGACTCATATGAAATTGCTGAACAAAGACCCAGTCCATATGGAAATCGAAAGGATAGCGTCGATGTTAAAAAATCCCAGGCATGAGCTGGACAGCGGCGTATGTCAAAGCGATGGCTCAAAAGAAACATTTGTTTGAACGCATCATTAAGATCAAAGGATCCCACTATAAATAGCCCTCACGACATAATCTTCCTCATTTCACCATGAGCCCTATAGAGTCCACTTTGCCTGATTTAAACTTTGAACCCAACATCAAGGATACTCTAACCGAAGCCTTACGTCAAGCCGACGTTCAAGTCGATGCTATTATTGATACCGCTTAATGTGGGACCACCGAGATCGTTCAGCACCAACGCATGCGTTGTCATCTTATCACGCTCGTAGATGACGTCCAATGGGTGACCCGGGTATATCTTCTGCTGCATAAGAAACAGAAAGTACCCGAAGAGGATACTAACACAACTACCCGTGCTCAGAATCTGCTGACCCTGCATGCGGCATTTCAAACCTTTATGGAGACGCAGCCGGAGACGGGAAATTATCTTCTCCAACCCCCAACATAATGATGTCCGTCCATAGATGATCGACAATGCATAATACTCCGGGATAGGACGTTAAGGTGTTGAGACGGGCGTTATCGCGTTTCCAGGAATTAATGTCAATTCCATGGAATGTCTAAAAAAAATCAGAGCTTCTGATCTATTTCACCAGGGCGTTGAAACGTTAAACTGGGCGTTGGCGGGCGTTACTGTCTATAAAAGCAAGCGTACTCCAAAAACGCGCACAGACGACGTTCATCCATCAACATGGGTAATACATGCTCTGAGTGCGAACGCACGTTCACCAGACATTACGATATGATGCGACACTAGAAGAATATACATGAGATTGAAAGACTCCGAGGAGTCTACAGAGGCTGATGCTGATACAGAGACTGCTGAGAGTTTATCTACTGATACGGAGAGCTTGACCTCAGATAGTCAGCCTACATCCCAGGAAAGTGAGCCAGACCTACCTTTTGTGATCGTATTGTGCATGAAGCTATTAATACCCATGCTGCGGCGATCGGAGACACCGAATAGGAAAACTTACAACAGGCGTACATCAAAATGCGCCCCTGCATCAGGAAAACAGCCATGGCCATCTATGAACGGTATAGCCTGCTACCGTTTGAAATGAAAGGCGACCCCACGCATAGGTCTGTGATGAAGACCAAGAGTCACTGGAAGGAGGATATGGCGCAACCGCTTACCTAGGCTCTGGAAAGTGCGATCAAAATGTTTGAGGATATGTTGCGTGAACGATATCCTGGCCTGCCTGATGACGATTAGAACAAACGAATCAGAGCGAACATGGCCGAAGATTGATCTTTCTGAACCCTTCTGATTGGACAAGAACAGCCGAGAATACATTTAAGGGGAAAGAACGAATATGACAGATGCAGCGCCAAATGGCGGCCTCAGATTGGACATTAGTACTTGAATTGTAAACATATCCAACGCGACTCCCCCAGCCTGGGTAGGATGTAACATTGGAGAGAATAAATTATATGAAAACTATTTTTCTTTCTCTCATTTGTCTGCATCATGCCGTCAAGGCGTTATGCTAGGGCGTTAAGGCGTTAAGATAAAGCGTAACTTAAGGTGTTAACATAGGCATTAAGACTTTGCGTGTGATTCCCCTTCTCTCGCTACAAGTATTGCTATGCATATAAACTCAAAGAGCCTGGGGCATAGTCAGCACCTCGATCTGCAGCTCCCCTTTCTCTACTACTCCTCGTTGTGCATGCGCACGCGTGTCACGACCATTCTGACTCTTCCCGATAAGAGCTTTAATAGGACACCACTCACGTTTGGATACGGCCTGAGGATAATAGTTTACAAACGACTTTATATGACCACTCGCTCGCTCGCATCCCTCCTCCTCCTCTTCTTCTTCCTCCTCCCCCTCTTCTTCCTCCTCCCGCTCTTCTTCCTCCTCACATACGCTAAGGTAACTTTACCAGGTAGCAAGAGCGAACATGACCACCTCTCCCCAAACTCCCTTATGGCGCTACCGCTTACCTAGGCTCTGGAAAGTGCAATCAAAATGTTTGAGGATATGTTGCGTGAACGATATCCTGGCCTGCCTGATGACGATTAGAACAAACGAATCAGAGCGAACATGGCCGAAGATTGATCTTTCTGAACCCTTCTGATTGGACAAGAACAGCCGAGAATACATTTAAGGGGAAAGAACGAATATGACAGATGCAGCGCCAAATGGCGGCCTCAGATTGGACATTAGTACTTGAATTGTAAAAATATCCAACGCGACTCCCCCAGCCTGGGTAGGATGTAACATTGGAGAGAGTAAATTATATGAAAACTATTTTTCTTTCTCTCATCTGTCTGCATCATGCCGTCAAGGCGTTATGCTAGGGCGTTAAGGCGTTAAGATAAAGCGTAACTTAAGGTGTTAACATAGGCATTAAGACTTTGCGTGTGATTTCCCTTCTCTCGCTGCAAGTATTGCTATGCATATAAACTCAAAGAGCCTGGGTCATAGTCAGCACCTCGATCTGCAGCTCCCCTGTCTCTACTACTCCTCGTTGTGCATGCGCACGCGTGTCACGACCATTCTGAATCTTCCCGATAAGAGCTTTAATAGGACGCCACTCACGTTTGGATACCGCCTGAGGATAATAGTTTACAAACGACTTTATATGACCACTCGCTCGCTCGCATCCCTCCTCCTTCTCCTCTTCTTCTTCCTCCTCCCCCTCTTCTTCCTCCTCACATACGCTAAGGTAACTTTACCAGGTAGCAAGAGCGAACATGACCACCTCTCCCCAAACTCCCTTATGGCGCTACCGCTTACCTAGGCTCTGGAAAGTGCAATCAAAATGTTTGAGGATATGTTGCGTGAACGATATCCTGGCCTGCCTGATGACGATTAGAACAAACGAATCAGAGCGAACATGGCCGAAGATTGATCTTTCTGAACCCTTCTGATTCGACAAGAACAGCCGAGAATACATTTAAGGGGAAAGAACGAATATGACAGATGCAGCGCCAAATGGCGGCCTCAGATTGGACATTAGTACTTGAATTGTAAACATAGCCAACGCGACTCCCCCAGCCTGGGTGGATGTAACATTGGAGAGAATAAATTATATGAAAACTATTTTTCTTTCTCTTATCTGTCTGCATCATGCCGTCAAGGCGTTATGCTAGGGCGTTAAGGCGTTAAGATAAAGCGTAACTTAAGGTGTTAACATAGGCATTAAGACTTTGCGTGTGATTCCCCTTCTCTCGCTACAAGTATTGCTATGCATATAAACTCAAAGAGCCTGGGGCATAGTCAGCACCTCGATCTGCAGCTCCCCTTTCTCTACTACTCCTCGTTGTGCATGCGCACGCGTGTCACGACCATTCTGACTCTTCCCGATAAGAGCTTTAATAGGACACCACTCACGTTTGGATACGGCCTGAGGATAATAGTTTACAAACGACTTTATATGACCACTCGCTCGCTCGCATCCCTCCTCCTTCTCCTCCTCTTCTTCTTCCTCCTCCCCCTCTTCTTCCTCCTCCCCCTCTTCTTCCTCCTCACATACGCTAAGGTAACTTTACCAGGTAGCAAGAGCGAACATGACCACCTCTCCCCAAACTCCCTTATGGCGCTACCGCTTACCTAGGCTCTGGAAAGTGCAATCAAAATGTTTGAGGATATGTTGCGTGAACGATATCCTGGTCTGCCTGATGACGATTAGAACAAACGAATCAGAGCGAACATGGCCGAAGATTGATCTTTCTGAACCCTTCTGATTGGACAAGAACAGCCGAGAATACATTTAAGGGGAAAGAACGAATATGACAGATGCAGCGCCAAATGGCGGCCTCAGATTGGACATTAGTACTTGAATTGTAAACATATCCAACGCGACTCCCCCAGCCTGGGTAGGATGTAACATTGGAGAGAATAAATTATATGAAAACTATTTTTCTTTCTCTCATCTGTCTGCATCATGCCGTCAAGGCGTTATGCTAGGGCGTTAAGGCGTTAAGATAAAGCGTAACTTAAGGTGTTAACATAGGCATTAAGACTTTGTCACGTGTGATTCCCCTTCTCTCGCTACAAGTATTGCTATGCATATAAACTCAAAGAGCCTGGGGCATAGTCAGCACCTCGATCTGCAGCTCCCCTTTCTCTACTACTCCTCGTTGTGCATGCGCACGCGTGTCACGACCATTCTGACTCTTCCCGATAAGAGCTTTAATAGGACACCACTCACGTTTGGATACGGCCTGAGGATAATAGTTTACAAACGACTTTATATGACCACTCGCTCGCTCGCATCCCTCCTCCTCCCCCTCTTCTTCCTCCTCCCCCTCTTCTTCCTCCTCCCCCTCTTCTTCCTCCTCACATACGCTAAGGTAACTTTACCAGGTAGCAAGAGCGAACATGACCACCTCTCCCCAAACTCCCTTATGGCGCTACCGCTTACCTAGGCTCTGGAAAGTGCAATCAAAATGTTTGAGGATATGTTGCGTGAACGATATCCTGGCCTGCCTGGTGACGATTAGAACAAACGAATCAGATCGAACATGGCCGAAGATTGGTCTTTCTGAACCCTTTCTGATTGGACAAGAACAGCCGAGAATACATTTAAGGGGAAAGAACGAATATGACAGATGCAGCGCCAAATGGCGGCCTCAGATTGGACATTAGTACTTGAATTGTAAACATATCCAACGCGACTCCCCCAGCCTGGGTAGGACGTAACATTGGAGAGAATAAATTATATGAAAACTATTTTTCTTTCTCTCATCTGTCTGCATCATGCCGTCAAGGCGTTATGCTAGGGCGTTAAGGCGTTACGATAAAGCGTAACTTAAGGTGTTAACATAGGCATTAAGACTTTGCGTGTGATTCCCCTTCTCTCGCTACAAGAACGAATATGACAGATGCAGCGCCAAATGGCGACCTCAGATTGGACATTAGTACTTGAATTGTAAACATATCCAACGCGACTCCCCCAGCCTGGGTAGGATGTAACATTGGAGAGAATAAATTATATGAAAACTATTTTTCTTTCTCTCATCTGTCTGCATCATGCCGTCAAGGCGTTATGCTAGGGCGTTAAGGCGTTAAGATAAAGCGCAACTTAAGGTGTTAACATAGGCATTAAGACTTTGCGTGTGATTCCCCTTCTCTCGCTACAAGTATTGCTATGCATATAAACGATCATTCTGACTCTTCCCGATAAGAGCTTTAACAGGACACCACTCACGTTTGGATACGGCCTGAGGATAATAGTTTACAAACAACTTTATATGACCACTCACTCACTCGCATCCCTCCTCCTTCTCCTCTTCTTCCTCCTCCTCCTCCTCTTCTTCCTCCTCACATACGCTAAGGTAACTTTACCAGGTAGCAAAACTCCCTTTTCTCTACTATTCCCCCTCCCATACTGTTTGTCTACTGCGCATGCGCTGAATGACATTAGTTCCACGCCACACCCGTTCAATCGGACGCTCCTTCACGAGTGCGACACATTGACACCTCCCAGGGCCCATTTGGACCAATATCTGACTGACCCCTCGTATTTATGTCCAGGTTCCGGGTTGACTTTTTGAAAGGGCTATGCTCCAAGTGAAATGGAAAATTAAGGCCTATTGGCCTGAAAATTTTGCATATGACCTCTGTGACGTCACTTCTGCTCCAGTTAGTAAGCTGAAATTCGGGTCCCTTGACGTTTGCGCACTTTAGAGGTGCCAATCTGCTCGCACTGCTGTGACGTCATTTCCGGTTCCGGTCACGTGACCGAAAGTGATTTTTGACCTCTGCTCACCGGTAATATCCGGTATTTTGTGCGCATGCGCAGGGGTCAAATGTCGCTCTCGGTTACGTGACCGGACTCAGAGGTCAAAGATCAAGGGGCCTCAATTTGCTTCACAGAGGTCAAGGGTCAATTCCAGTCACGTGACTGGAACCGGAAGTGAGGTCACAGCAGTGCGAGCAGATTGGTACCTTTTTAAGTGCACAAAGGTCAAGCAACCCGAATTTCACCTTACTGTACTACTCACATGATTGAGCATAAACGTGTTTGGGATTGAAACACATGGATGTTTAGGTTATGCACACATAGGCGTTCAAAACATTGAGATGTTTCAACCCTAAACACGTGTAGGCTGAAACGTGCTCAAGCTGAACCTCACTTTTAGCGTTCTAACCCTAGACAAATGATTTACAGTGTCACATGTATAGGGATGTGTGACAATGATCCAATCATAAGCTCTATACAAAGGTGTGACTATCATGATTCTATCATAACCTCTATACAAAGGAGTGACACTGATCCCATCATAAGGCCAATACGTAAGTGTGACAATGATCCTATCATAAGCTCTATACAATGTGTGACCATGATCCTATCATAAGCTCTATACAGATGTGTGACCATGATCCTATCATAAGCTCTATACAGATGTGTGACCATGATCCTATCATAAGCTCTATACAATGTGTGACCATGATACTATCATAAGCTCTATACAGATGTGTGACCATGATCCTATCATAAGCTCTATACAATGTGTGACCATGATCCTATCATAAGCTCTATACAGATGTGTGACCATGATCCTATCATAAGCTCTATACAGATGTGTGGCAATGATCCTATCATAAGCTCTATACAAAGGTGTGACTATCACGGTCCTATCATAACCTCTATACAAAAGTGTGGTAATGATCCTATCATAAGTTCTGTACAGAGATGTGACTATCATGATTCTACCATAATCTCTATACAAAGGTATGGCAATGATCCTATCATCAGCTCTATATAGATGTGTGACAACGACCCTATCATAAGCTCCTTTCAGAGGTGTGACAATAATCGTATCATAAGATCTATACAGAGGTATGGCAATAATCCTACCGTAAGCTCCATACAGGTGTGTGTCAATAATCCTGTCATGTACTCTGTACCGATGTATGACAATGGTCCTATCATAAGCTCTATACAGATGTGTGACAATGATCTTATCATAAGCTCAATACAGATGTGTGACAATGATCCTATCATTAGCTCAATACAGATGTGTGACAATGATCCTATCATAAGCTCTATACAGATGTGTGACAATGATCCTATCATAAGCTCTATACAGATGTGTGGCAATGATCCTATCATAAGCTCTATACAGATGTGTGACAATTATCCTATCATAAGCTCTATACAGATGTGTGACAATGATCCTATCATAAGCTCAATACAGATGTGTGACAATGATCCTATCATAAGCTCTATACAGATGTGTGACAATGATCCTAGCATAAGCTCTATACAGATGTGTGACAATGATCCTATCATAAGCTCAATACAGATGTGTGACAATGATCCTATCATAAGCTCTATACAGATGTGTGACAATTATCCTATCATAAGCTCTATACAGATGTGTGACAATGATCCTATCATAAACTCTATACAGATGTGTGACAATGATCCTATCATAAGCTCAATACAGATGTGTGACAATGATCCTATCATAAGCTCTATACAGATGTGTGACAATGATCCTATCATAAGCTCAATACAGATGTGTGAAAATTATCCTATCATAAGCTCTATACAGATGTGTCACAATGATCCTATCATAAGCTCTATACAGATGTGTGACAATTATCCTATCATAAGCTCTATACAGATGTGTGACAATGATCCTATCATAAGCTCAATACAGATGTGTGACAATGATCCTATCATAAGCTCTATACAGATGTGTGACAATTATCCTATCATAAGCTCTATACAGATGTGTGACAATAATCCTATCATAAACTCTATACAGTGGTGTGACAATTATCCTATCATAAGCTCTATACAGATGTGTGACAATTATCCTATCATAAGCTCTATACAGATGTGTGACAATGATCCTCTCATAAGCTCTATACAGATGTGTGGCAATGATCCTATCATAAGCTCTATACAGATGTGTGACAATTATCCTATCATAAGCTCTATACAGATGTGTGACAATGATCCTATCATAAGCTCAATACAGATGTGTGACAATGATCCTATCATAAGCTCTATACAGATGTGTGACAATGATCCTATCATAAGCTCTATACAGATGTGTGACAATTATCCTATCATAAGCTCTATACAGATGTGTGACAATGATCCTATCATAAACTCTATACAGTGGTGTGACAATTATCCTATCATAAGCTCTATACAGATGTGTGACAATTATCCTATCATAGGCTCTATACAGATGTGTGACAATGATCCTATCATAAGCTATATACAGTGGTGTGACAATTATCCTATCATAAGCTCTATACAGATGTGTGACAATTATCCTATCATAAGCTCTATACAGATGTGTGACAATGATCCTATCATAAGCTCTATACAGATGTGTGGCAATTATCCTATCATAAGCTCTATACAGATGTGTGATAATGATCCTATCATAAGATCTATACAGTGATGTGACAATTATCCTATCATAAGCTCTATACAGATGTGTAACCATGATCCTATCATAAGCTCTATACAGATGTGTGACAATGATCCTATCATAAGCTCTATACAGCGGTGTGAAAATTATCCTATCATAAGCTCTATACAGACGTGTGACAATGATCCTGTCATAAGCTCTATACAGTGGTGTGACAATTATCCTATCATAAGATCTATACAGTGATGTGACAATTATCCTATCATAAGCTCTATACAATGGTGTGACACTGATACTGTCATACAGAATTGTGACAATGTTCCCGTCATTAGCTCTATACAGAGGTGAGACAATAATCCTATCATAAGCTCAATGCAGATGTGTGACTGATCCTATCTTAAGCTCTATACAGATGTGTGACAATGATCCTGTCATAAGCTGTATACAGCGGTGTGACAATGATCCTGTCATAAGCTGTATACAGCGGTGTGACAATGATACTTTTATAAGCTCTATATAGAGGTGTGACAATGATCCCATCATAAGCTCTATACAGAGATATGACAATTATCCTATCATAAGCTATATACAGAGGTGTGGCAATGATCCCATCATAAGCTCTATACAGAGGTGTGGCAATGATCCTATCATAAGCTCAATACAGAGGTGTGACAATGATCCTATCATAAGCTCAATACAGAGGTGTGACAATGATCCTATCATAAGCTCTATACATAGTTGTGACAATGATCCTTTCATAAGCTCTATACAAAAGTGGGACAAAGATCCTATTATAAGCTCTATTCGGAGGTGTGACAATGATCCTAATATAAGCTCTGTACAGAGGTGTGACAATGATACCATCATAGGCTCTTTTCAGAGGTGTGGCACTGATCCCACCATAAGCTCTTTTCAGAGATATGACAATGATCCTATCTATCATAAGCTCTATTAAGAGGTGGGACAATGATCCTATTCTAAGCTCTCTACAGAGTTGTGACAATGCTCCTATCATAAGCTCTGTACAGACGCCTGACAATTATCCTATCATAAGCTCTATACAGAGGTGTGACTATCATGATTCTATCCTAACTTCTATGCAAAGGTGCGACAATGATCCGATTAGATGACAATGATCCTATCTTAAGCTCCATACAGAGGTATGAAAAATGATTTCGCGATCTCGGCTCTTGCATGAAAAAATCGGTTGTCTAAATGTATTCACTCTGGACAACTGAAATTTATATACCATATAAAAAGTGAAAGTCAGAGTTTGAAATTATTTAGATATGTCCTAATTTTGGAAATATTGAATTTCAAGAAGTTTTGTATTTGAATATACA
Organism: Hanleya hanleyi; assembly: GCA_036873755.1. Classification (NCBI taxonomy): domain Eukaryota; kingdom Metazoa; phylum Mollusca; class Polyplacophora; order Lepidopleurida; family Hanleyidae; genus Hanleya; species Hanleya hanleyi. The sequence goes on along the minus strand of JAVTVY010025039.1, from coordinate 11,022 downwards.
TGTATATTTCGAAAGCAGCATTTTCTTGAGTGATAACGACACCTGAAACGAAGCGGCATCATTGGTTCACACGTGGTTTCTCTGTAGAGTGGCTATCAACCGCGTGAATAGATTTTTTCAATACCTCATCGTCCCAGTAATGGAGGACTTCACAAAATATACACATTTACATACAATATTTAACTGGATAATGTACATCAAAACTTATCAATCTCAGTTAACTCACAGAACTGAAATACAATTTTACACGGTATGTGAGGTCTCCGTGAATCCTACTCATTGTGTTAGAGTTTTTTTTTTTATTCTTTCAAAATATATATACATAATCTGCATTCTCAATAGTAATATACAAATATGAACCCTTTGTCACTCCCATTGTAGCAGTCTTCACCCTTTTATGTTATCCCTTTTTTCTATTCACAAATATCCATAATACCCATTTGCTTCACCAATCAGGAAAAAAACAATCCAATTGACAAACCACGCATTTCCCTACTGTTTCCAAAGTGGCCCCATAAGAAACCAGCTTGGTGACACTTGGCTTAACAATAATATACTTATAAGCTTAATTGTTTGATGCTGATAGCCCTTGTGTTAGAGTTAGTCTCCTGAGCAGAATACATATAACAGGTTTGTCTCTCCGTCAGTCTCTTTACGTTCAATATCTGTGCAATATTATACAATTACAGTCATTTGATGAGGTCAATATGTGGTTTTGTGCACCTGAGAAATCGATATTCACCGCGGTCAAGGCCGAGGTGAGGTCAAGGCCGAGGTGAATATGGTTTTCTCAGGTCCACAAACCACATATTGACCGATATCAAAATACTATAATTGTCTCTTTCTAGTTAAATTGGCAAAAACATTTAGAATATAGCCTATGTTAGGCATTTACTTTGCTCCCGACGATCTTGTACCTGCTGTCAGTCGAAGTGTAAACCGACGGTCAATCCAACGACTACTATTTTTATTGCTGAGAAGACGCACACGCCACGCCGAGTCAATATCACGTTTATGGACCCGCTTCGGAGTTAATATGAAAAATTATCGACAGCCACGTGACGGCGAATGGTCCAATGCAGAAAGAGTAACACGCACGGTCATATAATAACTGCATGTAAAGACTATAGAATAACTGCAGATAAAGACTATAGAGTGAGTATACACCATCTAATGAACTCATGTGACAAGAAGGAACTCCCCATTTTGAGCTCAAATCACCAGGACCTAGTTGAAAATATCAATGTTCATGTTATAAACTCGAGTCCAAAGATATGGAATGTGACAACATTTAAGGTATACCTAGGCCTCATGACAAAGATGAAAGCTATTGATTCTCAGGTGCGTCCGTCAGTATGACTGTGTATAAACTTCACTCCACCATCTGGGGCTCGTTGCATGGAACTTGATTAAGTTACGATAGACGTAAGGACTTACACGTGCGTTGCGCTCAGACTACGCCCTGGGGGTCGTTGCACGAACTGTGTTTAAGCTTAATTAAGTCAGTGCGTAAGTCATACTTAGCATGAGCGTAGCTACGCCGACCCGTGTCACAAAGCGTTTAAAGTTACACGCCGTAAGTTTACGTCTGCCAGGGAGTACACTGTTATAAATCACACCGTAAATTCACAGTTAAATGTACTGGCAGAAAAGGTGCCAGTACATTCAACTGTAAAATCACGTTGCACCGTATTTTACAATTACCGTTTTTTAACAGGCATTGAACTGTAAAATGTTGCACCGTATTTTATAATTACCGTTTATTGACAGGCATTCAACTGTAAAATTTGGGTAGCCCTGTAATTTACAATTACCGTCGTTTTAACATTCTTTAAACAATACAATTATGTGGCACTATTGTCTACAATTATCGGTTCCGCGGCAACGTAGGTCACTGGAAAGCCGAAATGGCCATTGCTCTTCGTGTTTACAAATGCGATCACCAAAAGCTTCGTAAATAATCACGAACGAATCTGTGCAATTATTACACGAATAGTAGGATACAACTCCAAGTCAGATAAAACCCATCTTCCCATGTGCAAGTCGAACACTAAATGACGGAACGTTAGTGTAGTATATAGCTTGAAATGTGAAGATGGACAAAACCAAAACCATTCCGTACTGTAGACCGAAAAATGCTGTGAATGTTGTATCGTACAACGCATGTGTCGGATGTTTCCTGCAACTGAGCGTTTCGTGTGCAAAGATATCAACCTCCTTTCAGAGAAAACAAGAATTTTATGTTCCGTGTGTGCGCAGTTTACCCATTGCAGTTGATGTCAACTGAAGTATCACAGTTCAATTTACAGATTAATGTGTTTACGATTGAATGTACTGTAAACTCCAACATACATTTACTGTGAAACAACGGTAATTTATAACAGTGTATGCTTAGTGTGAGCGCAACTTCTCTTGCAAGTCACCAGGTCTGTAGTAGATTAATCTAATGGCGTAGTTGTCATACTTTATGTATCTCATAAAATGTATAATGGTCGTTTTTTTTTTACTTTTTCTCTACCTAGCATATATGATCTCTTAAAGACAATGTACAGCATTTCGCACCTCCCTTCACAAAAGAGCGAATACAAGAGTTACGATCCTTAGCCTCAAACGCAGATTGCTCTGACGTGTAATTGTCGAGGTAAAATATTTGCAAAGTCCACTGGCGGTTATGATTATTGCACATTGGTCGAAACCTTGTATCCAATACTGCTTAACATAAATTTCAAATGATATTTGATATAATTACGTCTGCCTTGCGTCAGGTTCGTGAAACGCGTGTAGAGCCGGGCGTAGTGTGAGCGCAACGCAGGTGTAAGTCCTTATGTCGATCGTAACTTAAGCAAGTTTCGTGCAACGATCCCCTGATCTATAGTAGATTGATGTGATGTGGTAGTTGTAAACTGTTATGTATCTTATTAAATGTACGATACTTTTGGATTCAGAAAATGATCATGTTTTTTTGTTTTTTTTTAACTTTTTCTCTCCCTAGCATACGATCGCTCAAAGACCGTGTGCGGCATTTCGCACCTTCTTTCACAAAAGAGCGAACGCATGCATTACGATCCTTAGCCTCAAACGCATATTGCGCTGACGTGTAATTATCGAAGTCAAAAAATTGCAAAGCCCATTGGCGGTTATGAATATAGCACATTGGTCGAAACCTTATATCAATAATAGTTAAACATAAATTCCAAGTTATATTTATTGCAGATGCGGTCACAGCATTTTCTCCGTGGGGTTCTTATTCAGCTGCGAACAGGGGATCGTTGCACGAAACTTGCGTAAGTTACGATCGACGTTGGACTTACACCTGCGTTGCGCTCACAGTACGCCTGGCTCTACACGCGTTTCACGAACCTGGCGCAAGGCAGACGTAATTACATCAACATTTACGCAATGCGTAAGTTTCAGATTTTGGCCTCTGCAATAAATATCACTTGGAATTTATGTTTAATTAGTATTGGATACAAATTAAGTTTCGACCAGTGACTATAATCATAGCCGACAATGGACTTTGTAAATATTTAACCTTGATAATTACACGTCAAAGCAATCTGCGTTTGAGGCTAAGGATCGTAACTCTTGTATTCGCTCTTTTGTGAAAGGAGGTGCGAAATACTGCACATTGTCTTCGAGAGATCGTATGCTAGAGAGAGAAAAAGTAAAAGAACGACCCTTTTCTGACTCCAAAAGTATTGTACATTTTATAAGATACATAAAATTTGACAACTACGTCTTTAAATTAATCTACTATAGGCATGGTTACATGCAAGCGAAGTTGCGCTCACGCTAAGCATACGGCTTTGCGTAAATTTAAAGGCTTTGGGACACGGGTCGGCGTAGCTACGCTCACGCTAAGTATGACTTACGCACGGACTTAGGCTTACGCACAGTTCGTGCAACGGTCCCCAGGGGATTAGCGTGGCTCAAGCGGGCAAACACAGTGCTGATTGTTTTGGGGTTTTTTTGCCGTTTTCTCGGTCTAGTTTTTCAACAAAAAGTGTTTTTTCCCCGTTCTAATTTCTCTCATGTTATTTGGTTAAAAGGTTGCCTCACATTTTATAAGTTCGGCCCTGTTCAGGAATTATTTATAATTTAGTGAAAAGGGGTCGAGATTTTTTTTTTTTTTTCAATCTTTCAACTTTCCACGACGATGGAATAACTTCTACGCTTTAACTAAAAAACTGAGGCAACCTATTTTTATTCAGATGCTAAAGTTCATTATTTCAAAAAAGCAAGTTTGTTGGATGAAAAAATGAGAGTTATTTGCGCGTGATTTTGAGGACTATACTTTTCTAAATTACATCATTATCTTTAAATATTTCGATTCTTGTATTAAATTCGAGAAAGTTATCTATTTATCTGAATTCCTTGAATCAAGGGCTGTCAGAAAATGTATAAAAAGCACTGCGGCGTAATTAAGCAAAATTGTGATACGCACACGTACGCAAATGGGACCCGATACAGTAATTAAGCAAGTTTCATGCAACGATGTCCAGGTCTACATATAGTCTAGTGGCTTAACGCCATTTTTCAATGAAATCGTGACATGCTGGATTAAAGCACCAAACTTGGCAGAGTCAATGTACATGACATGCACAAACATTCCGCATGGTGGTGCCCGACCTGAGTGACCTAGTTTTCGAAAAATCCAAGATGGCGGCCAGTACGCCTGTCAAACATATAAATACCCGTATTTCTTCTTCTTGTTGGGTTAGTGTGTTCATTAAAATGACCAAATATGCCTTTGTGAAGCATAAAAAATGATATATTGGTACCTCGAACGCTTTGCAACCATAAATATTGTCAAAAGATATGATTTTTAACCCTATCTGGTCTTTTTGTGGGGGGAGGGGCCCTTTTCGCCGCCCCCTCCCCACTTAGTGAACTTTTCTCTGCTGCTCCAAAACGACGAAACCTAGGGGGCTGAAACTTCGTGACTTTTTAGCTTATCGTATTGGGGTCATTTTAAGGCCATTTGCATATCATCCAGAGCAGAGGATCGTGGGTAAATTCAAAATAGCGGACATGTATCCCAGAAAGTCGTGTTTTCAGTCCTTTCTGCCCACTTCTTTGCACTTTTTTCTGGCAAAAAATGACTAGAAAGTAATTAAGTAAAACTAATTATTGTCTATTATACTTAGTGGTTTTTAAAAAGAAAAATCGATAAACATTTCGACCAAAAAATAGCTTCAGCGAATATGACGTCACGGTCACGTCGTCATGACGGCCATCCTGCATTTTTTTTAGAAGATACCGTGTTGTGAGTTTCAGTACTCTACTGAAGTTGTATTTTTTGTTGTGAGAGGCGAGGGGATTTCAAGTGTCCTGTGGAGAAACCTGACGAGGGAGCTTTGTCAGGTGATGATGATTTAGTAAGGAATGGCAAGGGCTTTCAGGAACTTGATGCACTGCTCTTTGACCTGGAATTAAGTGGATGTGAAAGAAGATCGAAAAAGCACCAAAAACAAGCCGATTCGGTTCGGAGGGAGAAGGTTGGCCAGCTCAATATACAAACTGCATGTTATCTCTGACTGTCGGAAGAGATTTATTTACTATTGAAGCAACATGTAATAATAGATGTTTGAGGGCTTACAGGTCACAAACCACTAAATAATTGCCTTACTTATTATGTAGTAAATTCATTGCGCACATCTTGCGAAAACGATACTCCCTAACATTCGGCACCATGAATGACCTACCACATGATGTAGCTTAGCTTTTCTGCTAAAACATATGGAAAAATCAGCATACATTTCCCACGATCGTTTTGAGCCAGAGCCGACAGGAAAGACGGCATGCCGCCTGGCATCTGGACATCGGATTTGAGGGACGGCCAATCAAACTAGTCCAGATTTTTTCCCTCTTAAAATTTGGAAAGCTTATTTTGATATTTTCTAGAGTTGAATATTGTAGAAACATTTAAAAATAGATCAGAAACCTTTTCCCGCCCAGTCCGATATAATGGCCAATCGTTGATCCTCAGGATGTTTAGTTCGTAATATCACCTTGTACCTCAAAACCATTTAGGGGTTTGTGACCGACAGAAGTGCGGAGAGAAAGAGCCAAATCGTGTCCTCGGTTGAAAGTGAATACTTGGTAGAATCCCGGGTGTTTGCGAAACTATAGTTTCCTACATTAAAAGCGATGTTGAAGAGGTAACCCACGTATATTACGGTCCTTAATCAGACTACTCCTGACTCCACCAGAAAGTGGGCTAGGAGCCTATTCTTTAGCCTGGATTTGTTGATGGTCTTCGACAATCCCAGAATGCTTAGTCGCTCTTCATATACTACACGTAACTCAGCAAATCTGAATATGTAGGTTCTCTCTTCAACATTTCTTTCAATGTAGAAAAATGGCTCTGGGACACCTGGAATTCTACAATGTCTTAACTTTTACTTGCCTACGACTTGTCTCTTTCTCTTCAAAATTCTGAAGCAATTATTGTACGCCATCAAACATTTATTATGTTATTTAGCTCCAATAAACATTTGTCGCTAAATCTCCTCCGGCAATATGTGATAAGAGTTCTGTATCTTGCAGTTGGGTAGCCATCTTCAATAGACTTGTCTAGAGTCACCGTTGAGCATATATGCATGCAGCACTCCTTGAGCGTACATACAGAAGATTGCTCGGTCCTACCAGAGGCTCCGAGTGATTGATGTTTAGACCTCTGTTTCTCCGAACCAGCGTTATTTATTCGCTTGTTCTTTTGGCGATCTTTCGATCTTTCAAGTTTTTTACTGGGAAACCTTAGATGACATACTTTGTGCTACTTAGCATGGTTCAGCAACAATTGCGCAGCACTTTCATATCCTCTTTCATAGTTTACATAGTTTACATATCTTACGATACGAGATTTGACTTTAAAATAGTATCTTTTGGCACTATTTTTTTCGAAGGCTTAGAATTACCAATATATTAATTTCTGAACAACACAAAGGTATATTTAGTCATTTTAATGAACATTCAAGACTAACACTGAACAGAAAGACGGGTATTTACATGTTTGATATACTGAACGCCATCTTGGATTTTTCGTAAACTAGGTCACTCAGGTCGTTCACCGTCATGCGGAATGTTTGTATATAACATGTTCATTTACTTTGCCGAAATGGGTCAGCTTCAATCCAGCATTTCACGGTTTCATTCAAAAATGGCGCTCAGCCACAATACTAATGCCGTTCTTGTATTCATAGCCCTGTCAAAAGTTCTTTGGAAACACAGTTATTCGCGTATGTCTAAATTATGTCACAGCTCAAGTTCTGTATTGTATATATAACGATAAACTAATTGGACATGAATAATTTCCATATCTCGTCAAGTTTCGTCGACTGATTGGCGGCCATCTTGATTTATGATTAAATCTGTCATTGTAACCTATTTGAAATATTCGTTTATGACCTCCATGCCCATCAAACATATATATGGTAACTTCAAATAAAATGTTAGCCAACATACGAGCAAGAATATGACCATTTGAATATTTAGCGGCCATATTGGCGGCCATCTTGGATTTTGGGAGAACAAGGTCACCCAGGTCGGGCACCTACCCGGGATATGCTTTTGCATCCTATGTACAGTAACTATGCAAAGTTTCATGCTTTAATCCGGTGTGTCACGATTATTCACCTAAGCGACTGGACTAATATGATGGCCGAGAAGGGACATCGCTGTATTGTGTTAACGAATCTGGACCGACACACGAAGGCAGGATGCGAAGGAAGAAGGCAGGATGCGAAGCGCGAATTCAGGATGCGAAATCAAAACATGAAGTGCGAAGTCAGGATGCGAAATCAAAGCAATGCAAAGACTGGAAGCGAAGCGCGAAGTCAGGATGTGAAGGCAGGATGCGAAGCGCGAAGTCAGGAAGCGAAGTCGCGAAGGCAGTATGCGAAGTGGCGAAGTCAGGATGCGAAGTGCGAAGTCGGGATGCAAAGTCAGGATGCGAAGCGCGATGTCAGGATGCGAAGTCGCGAAGGCAGGATGCCTTCGCGACTTCGCGCTTCGTATCCTGACCTCGCATCCTGACGTCGCGCTTCGCATCCTGGCTTCCCCACTTCGCATTCTGCCTTCGCGACTTCGCATCCTGACTTCGCGTTTCGCATCCTGACTTCGCGCTTCGCTTCCAGTCTTTGCATTGCTTTGTTTTGATTTCGCATCCTGACTTCGCGCTTCGCATCCTGCCTTCGCGCTTCATGTTTTGATTTCGCATCCTGACTTCGCGCTTCGCATCCTGCCTTCGTCTTTCGCATTCTGACTTCGCATCCTGCCTTCGTGTGATTCATAACACAATACAGCGATGTCCCTTCTCGGCCATCATATCTACACGCGTTTCACGAACATGACACAAGGCAGACGTTATATGTCCCAATTTACGCATTTCAGAATTCCGCCTCTGCAATAAATATCACTTAGGATGTTTATTTATTATTATATATAAGGTTTTGAAAAATGTGTTATATTCATAGCCGCCAAAGGACATTTCAATATTTAACTCAAGCAATCTGCGTTTAAGGCTATGGGTCGCAACTCTTGTGTTCGCTCTTTTTTGAAAGGAGGAGCGAAATGCTGTGGGTGTGGTCCAATAGACCCCCGACAGCAGTCGAGCACATTTCCGAAGAATATTATACAACTATATTCAGAGTGGTCTCCTGGATTGATTGAAACAGTCCAGTGGAGAGCAAACAGTACCCCGATGTAGGGGGTGAGGTTACTGATTGCACAGTGGCTACATGTAGGTTAACATTGGTTATCTTCGTCGATGTTTTTAATATTTTTTATTATTTTTTTTTTTTTCATCAAGAATATAATTATTTCCCACCTTTTCACCACGATCATAGTGGATATCATAAAAATGCGTTTTATACGATTTACAACGATCTACATACCTTTCCTCTAATATATCACTTGTCAAAAATGACAAGTGATGAAACTACCATGTCAAATAGTCCATGAGCCAGACCCCAAAATTTCATCAATTGGTACCACCTGGGGTGGCAAATTCTCATTATGTTTTTTTGAAAGTCCTATATCCTTAGATGCAAAAAAAATTTGAAAGCAATCCGGGACACACAGCTTAGTGGTAGTAATCACTTCTTAAAGACGAACACCGATGTCCAATCTGAGGGACCAGATTTGGGGGTAGGGGAAATATAAAGTCGAATATCTTTGCAAGTAATGGTGATATAGTGACATTCGGCCACTCGAAATGTTGGTAATCTGATCCTCTATATGTTGGTATCTGTGATATGCTAATATTTCACTTATGTAGGTCACCAGAGGTCAAAAGGTCACGAAATCTGAACCCTGTCTAAAACGTGACCACCTGTAGGAAAACTCGCTGCAGATACCATACCAATGGGACTTTCTTAACGTAAATGGGTTCAAATGGAAGCCAAGAAGTACCCAAGTCTATAATAAGTCTAAACAAGTGGAGTTAATTATTATTTAGACTGTGGCACAGAACTGTTTTTGATGCATTTTCAAAAATGGTCTTTTTATTGCGCTAAAACCAGGCAAAATTGTATGAAGTTAGACAGCTTGAAATTAGTTGCATATTTTGACAAATAACTACTCCAGATGCTGATGGTCATGTCTTAGGTCTATTCAAGCTAAAGTTAAATTTCCAGGTAATTAGGTCACCAGAGGTCAAGGTCAAAGATTCTCAATTATAAATTTTCTACATTTTTACTTGGGACTTTCATATTACAAGGTATTTACATTGCAACCAGTTTCAAGTATAGAGCATCAGAGATATCGCTGGTGCACCCTGTACCGTATAGCCCGTAGGGCAAAGGGTAAACCAGAGTGCGAGTGCACCAGGTATGGTTGTCTGCAGGGGCCAAAGGTCAATCATCATCCAAATCCCTTTATCGCTCGTTAAGGCGCTGAGACGGGCGTTAAGGCGTACAGGTAGGGCGATGAGGCGTTCAGACGAGTGTTAAGGCGTAACGACGGGCTTTGACGGGCGTCACTGCATTTCGATGTATTGGTGGCAATTCCATGAAAATCAGAGCTTCTGAGCTAGTTCACCAGGGCGTTGAAGCGTTAAGCTATGCGTTGATGAGCGTTACCGTCTGTAAGAGCAAGTTTATTCCCAAAACACGCACAGTCGACATTCACCCGTCAACATGGCTCATACTTGCTCTAAGTGCGAACGCACGTTAAGATATGATGCGACACGAGAAAAATATACATGGGATTGAAGACCCCGAGGCACAAGAAGCCGATACAGAGACTGATGAGAGTCCATCGACTGATACCGAAACAGAGATTGCTCAGATTCTATCTAGTGATACGGAGAGCTTGACCTCAGATAGTCAGCCTACGTCCGAGGAAAGTGAGGCAGTACCTACCTTCTGGGATCGTATTGTGAGAGCAGCTATCAATATTCACCCTGCAGCAATCGAGAACGCCGAACAGGATTAAATTACAACAGGCATACACCCAAATGCGCCCCTGCACCAAGAGAACACCATGGCGATTTATGAAGAGTATACCTTACTACCGCTTGAAATGAAAGGCGACCCCACGCACAGGTCCATCATGAAGACCAAGCGTTATTTGGAAGAGGATATGGGGCTACCACCCACCAAGGCCCTGGAAAATGCGATTAGAATGCACAAACAACTCTTTCAGGACATGCTGCCTCAGTGATATCCTGAACTGCCCGATGATGCTTAGGTCACACCGAGCAAAGATGGAACTTTCTCGAAGGACGGCTTATGATTGGACAAGAGCAGCCGAGAATATGACAGATGTAGCGCCATATGGCGGCCTCTGATCGGACAAGAGTCTTCTTGAATTGTAAACATGTCCAACGCGGCTGTTGTTGTTGTTGTTCTCTCATCTGTCATCTTTGTAGTTGTTCTCTCTCCCGTCTATAGCATGGCGGCGTCAAGGTGTTATGCTAGGGCGTTACGGTGTAATGACGGACGTTGACGGGCGTCACTGCTTTTCCAATGAATTAGTGACAATTCCATGAAAATCAGAGCTTTTGGGCTAATTCACCAG
>JAVTVY010025038.1:0-100841 GCA_036873755.1 Hanleya hanleyi | reverse complement strand
GGCGTCAGCCCCACTGAGCTGATGTTTAATCGCAAAATCAGGTCGAAAATACCTCAGGTGTCCACGTCAGTTTCATTTATTCCCGAGTCTGTGCGTGAAAAAGACTGGAAAATGAAACTGAAGGCGAAAAACTATGCTGACGAACGGAGAATGGCGGGAGAAAACTTAATTTGTGCCAGAGATGAAGTCTTGCTCAAGCAAAAGCACATTGACAAACGTTCGACTACTTTCGAACACCGTCCGTATACGGTAATATCGAAACGCGGAAGTGAAGTGGTCGTGGAATATCCAGAGGGAGTTCGGTACACCCGAAATGTCGCTCATCTCAAGAAGTATCGTCGTTCTGAAGGAAAAGGGGAGGGAAGTGTGGATAAGCAACAATCCACACCATCGCAGGCAGGCATTGGTTATTCACGTACAGGTGTCGAGCCAATCAGTGAGTCGACCAGACCTCAGCGTGTGATAAAATTACCTGACCGACTGAACGATTATGAAATTGAGTGATACATAAATTTGAATCATTTGACAGATTGATTAATTGCGAAACTGAATGACATTTCAGTGATATGGATACATTAAATGATATAGAAAGTGAATGATATTCAATTGAACAGGACATGTAAATGAGTTTATTTCATTGGTTGAGAAAAGTGGTCAAACGTTAAGTTCTGAATTTACATTAATGTCATGAAATTGAATAACTCGATGAATGAACACAAAACTGTTGTTAAAATCAAAGTGATTGATTTATTTGATCATAATTATTTACATTTCATAATTCATAAATTTGCATTAATGTAATTGAGGAATGATCGAGCTTTATACAGCATATACATGTATGGTGAGAACACTAAGTAAATTTTGAAATTTACACACATGTACAATGGACTGCATTGAAATGTACATGTATGATGTTGGAGGAAATCATATGTCAACATGTAACAATACATGTATACTGGATGGCAACATGGTAATGATTTGATTGAAATATGTGAACCAGTAAATCATAGTTGGTGAAGAACTTTACAGTTTAACAGTTACTAAAGTTACAGAGACTTTGAACAGAGACAATTGTATTTGGTAAAGAATTGAATTAATTTACGTTACCATGGTTATCTTATGCGACTGCGTTTTAAGTTGAATTGATCAAATTGTGTATTGTTGTAACAGTAATAGGTCATACATGTATTCTAAGAAAAACAAGGGGAGATGTAGCATATTATGCTACTGTTGTTGTGAGATGGTCCCTTAAGTACCGTGCCCTTGACCTTTGTATATTGAAGACGGCCCCTAGGGACACCGGAAGACGGAAGTAAATGGTGTGCTTGTTTAAATACGACTCTGAGTTCATTCCGTACCATCTAAATATTTACACGGTGACAAACGTTACAACGTATCGCTGTTCAGTATTCTTAATCCATATGATTTATTTGTAAAGTCGTTATCTAGGGTATGATGTATCTCAGTCACGCTTTGATTGTGGCTGTTCATATGAACACTATGTATCTCAGTCACGCTTTGATTGTGGCTGTTCATATGAACACTGTGAGGATCTTGAAATACATAGGTTCATACGGCCCCTAGCCCCGGGTTAAGCGGAATTAGACACAACTTACGAAACGTACCGCCATAATCTGGCACGCTACGTTCGTATCAGCATGAAATATGTATCGCCAAATTTGAGAAACTTCGAGTGGAGGCGTTTGATGATATAGCACTGTTTTATAAGTTTCTGCAATAATGTTTTGTGACGTTGGTTAAAACCGTCTCGTTCAACACAGGATCTAAGAAATGCTAGGAGGCGAGATATGTATACGCCATATACGCCTCTGGTCTATTATTGTTCAGATAGGGATAGTTCGCGATGTCGAAATTGTTATCATCTCTTTCATCGTGAAGTCGACGAGGGAGAAGGCCCGCTTCATTTTTATAGAGATATAGGTCTAAACGAGACGTACATTTAGGGCCACCTGTAGTTTCCTTCAAATCCAGTGACGGTGGATATATATCCTTCACCGCTTCATTTATATAGCGATTATCCACAGCAAGATGATCGCCTGTATAGCGTTTGGTGAATGAGAAGGAACGAACTTGTTATGTCCATGCTGTAACTCTAGTTCGGAGTTATGTGAACGTGAAATGTAGATCTCAAACTCTTGGTAAAGAAGAAGACTTTTCTTAACGAGTTCCAGGTTGTAGCTTGGTATCAACTTTCGGATTTGTCTTATACATAGAGTAAGGAAGAACTCTATCCAAAGCCTCTGTGATCAAAAACTCTACAAGTTATTAAAAATTGTTATATCTGCTGTGTAACTCAGGAATAAGTTCAGGGATGTTGATTGTTATATCTGCTGTGTAACTCAGGGATAAGTTCAGGGATGTTGATTGTTATATCTGCTGTGTAACTCAGGGATAAGTTCAGGGATGTTGATTGTTATATCTGCTGTGTAACTCAGGGATAAGTTCAGGGATGTTGATTGTTATATCTGCTGTGTAACTCAGAGATAAGTTCAGGGATGTTGATTGTTATATCTGCTGTGTAACTCAGGGATAAGTTCAGGGATGTTGATTGTTATATCTGCTGTGTAACTCAGGGATAAGTTCAGGGATGTAGCTTGTTATCAATGTTCATGTATATCTCAAATTCTTGGCAAATGATAAATCTATTGATTTTGATGTATGTCTTTCAGTCTGTTTGTTAACTTTTGGTGTTCTTGAGAGATATTCAGTTTCAGGATATGGTTTGGTATCAAATTTTGAGTATGTCTTACCTTTGAAGCGAGGGAAAAAGCTACTCATATACTGGAACGAAAGATCAAGGCAACTCACATGGACTCATTATTGTTTTTAATTGGTTAATTATGTTGACTTGGCGCGGGGGTGGGGAGGAGGTAATAAAGAAAAGATTCAAGACCTAGATACCTCAAATCAACACAATTAACCCAGTGACAAACGTAAGGAAGCTTCTTGAGATTAGAGCATGAGTTCCTTGATAGGAATGGCATATGCCGGCTATCTAAATGGGGTACAATACATCCAGTGTAGTGTTGTGATCAGCATGGATAGGAGTTCCAACTGGAATGGCATATGCCTTTCCCCGCCATTCCCTCTGTGCTACTGCATGGCAAGCCATAAGCCATCTTTTCTTTGGCGAGTTCGATATAGGATGCCAGGGAGTTCCTAGGAGTTCCAACTCAGCGTACCATGCCACGCCTTTTGGAATGCCTTATGCCAGTTCCTAGTATGCTCTAATTTCAAGAAGTTTCCTGACGAGCATCTGTGAGGTAACCCTTGCCTGAACACCATGGCGTTGTTGAAAATATCCAACTCAGTCCAGAACTGCGTAATGTACACGTATTTTAACTACAAGTATAACCCAAAGAAAACGTTTGAATATGAGGTGCGTCTGTCCATTCGTTTGGTTGTATATTTGCCTTACTGTTGACCTTAAAAAAAAGTATTTGACGTATTTATCTTAAGAATTTATCCACAGTTAATTTGGTTGATTTGATCTAGAGATGATCAATCTATCATTTATTATTTCGTCTCGCTAATAAGGCTCTTTTAATTTGTAACGTTTTATCGTATGTAGGTAAAAACATATCTTCGGCGTAGCGAATTCATCCTATGATTTATATCTGCACCGGCCTTTGTATAATTCAATTATATCTAACAAGAACCTAAGTGGCACTATGGGCTACGCCAGTAGAGGATTTCGTTGCCTTTCACATGCAAAAAAGTTGATGGTAAGTTCTTATAAATAACAGTCTTATATTCAAACTACTTCTTAAAAAGGAACGTAACCAAAAACAATCAAAACTTTGACCATATTGTTTAATATAAATTATGTTCGGATGAATGAGATAATCTAAGAAATAACATGATTTTCAATGGGATTGTACTGTTCAGTCAAACATGTGCACTTAACATGCTAGAAAACATTAACATTATGGATTTTCTTTGCTTATATTTCTGCCGGATTTTTTTTTTCGCTGACTGAAATTAGCCACACAAAAAAGATCCTTCATCATGCCGATTTCTGGCTATAGAGATAATGGCCAAAATCGCATGTTAAAAGAAAGGAGGAAACCTGAAACCCAAATTGTAGTTAGGCTGAAAATTAAGTGTAAATTGAGTTTTTCCGTCAGATAGGTGAAACTTTATCGGTTGTTGAGTGTTTTGTATTTATTTAGTTCATTAATTATTCTAAATTGATATGAATGCTCATTTGCCTGCAATGTAACGATACCCTTTGAAACAAAAGTTTTATAAGTCTTCAATGTTACAGAGTTGCTGGTGGCCAGTGGCCTTGGACGTTGACCTTTTGACCTCAATCTTGGTGCAGACACATCGCTTCCACTGATGCATCCACGCACTAAACAGTTTTTTATCGGTTTGATGATTTCGTGTTTTCCTAACTGACCTTGTCCGTTGAACTTTTGACCTCATTTCTTGTCCATCCTAAACATGAGGTGTTTCTTAACTTTGATCAGAATACACGTCCTTGGGCTGAAGTAGTAGCACAGATAACGTTTTCAAAATTTCTCGAGGGGCCACTGTGATATCGACATTTGACGCGTACTAGTACTTTACCTTTGATAATTTCAGTACCTGACATATCCCCACTCACTGATATATCCACTTAAGCAAAACATGAATATCAACGATTTTCTGATGTTTTGGCCATAGTGACCTTGACCTTTGACCTGCCGACCTCAGTTTTGGTATCTGCGTGGCGCCGGTCTGTCATAGGAGGAAAATATGTCATATTCTCAGATCCACTGTCATGCCTTCAAGCGATTGAGAGTGGAACTCGAACTCACCCCACTATTTTGAACATTCTACGATGATATGACCGTGGATTTCATCAACAGATTGATTTTGTGCTTTGTTGGTTGCCTAGCCACGTTGGCATCAGATGAAATGCCCTGGATAATGAGGTTGATCCTGGTGGAATCCCATAGAGCGATTCCAGACTCTCTATATGTGCTGATGGGATGCTTCACGAGTTTCAAAAAAACTGTAGAATCTATTCATCTGAGTAGCCAAAAACGTTTCGATCAAGCCATGATCAGGTGATGTAGAATCGACTATTGCCGTCATTTACATCTGACGACGATACAGCTCACCAATCTCCAATGTACGAGTTGTCACAGCGAAACAGCTCACCAATTACCAGTATACGAGTTGTCAGAGCATTTCCATCATAGCTCTCTAGATTTGTATCTAATGCCGCTTATGCCGGTGCTAGGGGCCGTGTGGTCATATCATCCATGTTGCCACATGAACAGGTGCAATAAAAGCGTACCTGAGATACAACACATATCACGAATCGTTAGATTCTTGGTATGTGCTTTAGAATAGGTTTACCAGAAGACTATTCTGTGAAGTCATGTGACGCAGTCAGTATGTCGGCACCTCTTCCCACTTCCCTTATATGTGTTGTAATATACCCGCAGTGAAACACATTCTGCTCGACTGTATAGATTTAAAGATTGTAAGAGATTTGATTCATCAAGCAGCTGCTTTAGAAGGCCCTTTTAGTCGGGTAAAAGAAGACTGTATTTTAAGTTATTTGAGAGAAATCGGTTTGTTGTATAAGTTTGTGGTGTGTCGTGTTGAAGGTGACACTGAACCTTACCCAACTCTCTCTCTCTCTCTCTCTCTCTCTCTCTCTCTCTGCTTAGCGCCATAATTGTGCTGGTAACATTTGAGAGAAATCTGTCAAATGCAGGAAAATCAATCAATTTTAGATAAATCGGCCAAGTTATTAGTCCAAAAACATACCTATGTTCCCAACTACGTGTTTATCCTAATGAACGTCCTGTGTGAAATTACTTTACCTGTCAGACAAAATGACTTACAATGTTTGCTTTGGGAGCTGACCAAACATTCGCATAGACTGAGGTTAAGCTGTGCAGAACAATTTTTCTACTCTACATGTATATGGGTACTTATGTTGCTATGAACGTTTGCACCGTTTCAAACAAACTTTAAACTTGATCCATTAAAGATAACCCTGTAGCTATAAGGCTCAACGATCCCTGTTAACAATGTTAACGAAATTCGGCGACGGGATACAGTGTAGGAGTCAGATCCGACATCCAATATTCAGCGAACGTTCACAAAAGTTATATAATCGAAAGGGGAATACAATTAAAATTAGAAAAAAACGTACCACAGCAGAATCCCGAGTTATTGTGATGGGCTTATTGTCGTCAGTTATGGTAAATATAGTAGTTTCACTCATGCATACTAATTTTAATATTGAAGTATGCGCCGGTCGTTCATAGGATAATATCAGGAGCAACCCTACAACTATGTCTTCTGTGGTTCTTTTTGGTTGATTTACTACTTTGTTATTATTAATTATAATATCAAGAATTCTCATGTTGATCGATATTGTTGTCTGCTCAGAAACAATAAAAAAAGTGTTTCTGGTTTGTCTGGCATACTAAACTATGTGATAAAATGCAGAAATACAGATGTTCTAAATATGGAACAATACATGTCGGGGATCCTGGCCTTATTATTCTGTGTTTTGAAACCCGCATTCATGAATAGAGAATGCGGGTTTCGGCATTTCTTAGAAGTTCTCTGTATGAAAAGATCGATCACGAAGGTGAGAAATCCAGCGGTGAAGCACTCCGGTTGGCGCGGCATGACGTCCGCCTGTGCTATACACATATAGCACGTGTCAAACCCGAAACCTGCGCTGAAATATCTGCAGCCAACCTCAGGATCAGTTTTCTCTCAAATAAAATGTTTCTCTTCTGATTCTTTACCAACTGAAATAAATGGAGAACGTGTTTTACGTTCGTGAAAAGGTTACGTCGCGTCATTTATACGGCGAACGTTCACCGTTCAAGACTTCTTGAAGTTGGAATCCACGACTGCAGACGGGGGAAAAAGCAACAGCAACTGCGAAAATCAGTAAATGTCAGTCGATCTAAAGATTGGAAACATTATTAAATGCTAGACGTGTCAGTCTGATTATTGTTGTATGTAATTCTGAAGAAAATACTCATCGGGCTATGAGAATTCGAGTTAGATCGAAATACCCGCCGCAGTCACGCATACCGATAGATTAACATGTACGTAGTTGTTGTAAAGTTTCCCGCGATGCACCGGCGTGCAGTTTTCACTCTTCGCTGATGACAACATTTCGTTATCAAGTGACATTGAAGCTGTATGTCTAAATTACTTATCATAGCGGTATTTAATTGATTGATATTACAAATATAACAGTGTCAGAGAAATTCAGAGAATTTTGGCATGGATTTGTTCACTTGCAGGAAGAAAAAAAAATGTGCCGTGTGCATCGCGTTTTCCTACGTGTTTGACGGTCCGTGTCGGACTGTGGTGGATTGTCTTCTCGGTGGCCGGCTCTTTAAAGCCTTTCGTCATTAAAATTACTGGAATTAATCAGCCTATTAACGATAAAAAGCGTCAATCAGGAGTTACAATAATTGTGGCCTACAGGTGGTCCGGGAGAAATTTCACTACATTTAGCTTTGTTTTCCTAAAACGTTGACAATTGCTTTTTACACCAGACGTCGTAAATTTTTCCGACCTCTTGCATATCGCCCAAATTCATTCTTTCACATCATTGTGCAGGATTCCCCAAATTTCATGTACCATTTTGCTGTACTAGAATTAGATAAATTAATTTCAATTTCTATTTCGTGGTTTTCATGATATATGATAATTGCTGTTAAATTTCTACCTATTCCGATATGCATAAATGATTGCCCTAACAAGATAATATTCATACCTACAACTCATATCTGGAACTTTAGAGGAATGATCAGGGCTTTCTCTCACGTCGACTCCACGACAAAAGGGACGATTACAATTCTGATATTATTAACTTCTCATTTCTGCTTTGTTTTTCTAAAACGTTGATAATTGTCATGTGAAAAACAACAGAAAAAGTGACTATTTTGTTAATGATCACATTTTGTAAAATATATTTTGACACGAGTTGACCAGACAGAATAAACAAGGAACTATAACCACAACAACGCCCAACTTGTGTACTGCTGTGAGTACCAATGCAATGGTAGTAAAACTGCTCCCGGCGATGTGATGTTTTGTGACGACAAAACATTTCATTATCATTGATAATCGTGGCTGGTCTTCTGATCATCATTCGTAATCTTGTAGTGTCATCCTACCAAACTGCAATATACGTTTGGTGTGAAGTTGAACCAAAGATTTAAACCATTAAACCAGACCTATGTCTAGGATTTTGTGGTTCAAAAACTGAGCAATAATTGACCACTTCCTAATTCAATAATTCCATTACTTGTGTTAATATGCTTGATGTTTCTATGCATGATTATTAGGTGAGAGTTGGTGTTGATACAACAGATGAGGTCCCGCAGGTATCATGCTGTTTGGAATGCTCATCAACTGGTTAAATATGAAAAATGTCACCTGCGCGATCCCAGGGAAAATGTAGATAGGTTTGCATGTGGTCCTGTTTTCCCCATTATCGGTCACTCTGCTTCCGAAATTCTCTTCAGGATCTCGCACACTTGTTTAAATTGTCAGTTCATGTATGGTACAGTACAAAAAATCCTTGAGAGCTTCCGAGGAATAAATCTAAATGTGCTTCGGATAGGCTCTAAGACGGTCTGACTCCTATTTACATGAATGGAAATATTGAATGCGAAAATAGTCGACCAAATAGCTATGCAAATATAAAACAAGCCGTTTGCAGGAAATGCCACAATATCAAGATTTAGAAGAAGGCTATATTGTCATCTTTAGCTCGTACCTAAAGTTGAGAAAAGTTTTTAAAAAATTCTTTTTTTTCTTCTGAAAATCGTGTGCAAACCTGATCACGCATCAGTGTGAATGTCATTTATGCATTTATCTATTTATTTAAAATTTATTCATTAAATACATATATATTCATCATAATTACTAGCATTTCTTAAATATTTTAATTTACTTTTATTCATTTTCATAGATCAGTTATGTTACATACCGTACTGATTTTGTCATATTTCGTTTCTTTGTGAGGGGAATGTGTATTGTAAGCTGTCCTGGCTGACACTAATCCGTAATCACAGCAGGCTTACGACTTCACATGTTAGCTCTTGTCACCTGAGTTAACTAGTACTTCTCACCTTTCTTAACTAGCATGTAACAGAATAATAAGGGGTTGAACTCCGACATGAATCTTTGTTGATAATCAGCTTGGGTAGTGCAATACTACCTTCGCCCTTGCCCTAAAAAATAAACTTTCCCACACCAACCGTGCGTAAAATAACCATTGAGCACGCCTATGGAAACATTATTTCTTAATTACATAACGTCATGTGACCGAGTTCCAACCAATCAGGATGACCAGATCTGGCATGAGGTATAATAATTATGTTTGGTGATATGAGCTATCAAGCTTGACTAATAAACTTTCGGAAACGACTCACTTGATTAGTGCATTTTAGTTCTTGACAAGCATTTGGATACCGGATCATCCTGATGCTTATCCATGCAACGTCATTAAAAAGTGTCGAGTAAGCTATCGAATACCAGTGTAATTAGCTTGCCGACAAAAGAGCAAGAAACGTAAAATGCTTCGGAGATTCAGGAACCCTCAAGAAAAGATTGAAGATACAATCCGATTCGCCAGAACTTCATTGTTCTGTTAAAGTTTCAATTGTCCTTACAATGCAGAACCCAGTGGTGCCAAGACTGTATGCCAAATGTCGATGTACTGGCCATTAACAACTGCGCGAACATGTCGATACGCTTGTTTCAATCAATCCATGTCATTGATCCGAACAATCTCTATAATTATAGAATTGCATTCCCTGCATCACGTGCTGTTTGAATCTACACTGCACCGAAGCAGTGAACTTTTTTTTAATCAATAGCACGCGGTTTCTGGCTCATAAAGATAAGGATTGCTCTCCTGTCCAATGCCATTTTAACCATTAATTTGCGTTGGTAGATAGCATTTCCGTATAGTGTGTATTTATTAATTAATGTCCGCATTCTGAGTCATTTGTTCTAAAGCTTGCAAATGTGCATGGTGTTATTCGGGATCTTTTTTCTTCAGAAACCATACGATAACATTGAAAACACAACCAGAATCCAGATATCAATGTACAGTTCAATGCTATGCTAATGATCATGAGAGCATCCTGGACGATGTCAATTCCTTAATTTCTGGATAATTAGATCGTCACGCCAGTGGAGTATTCGCACAACCCAGATTGATTCACGTACGTCAAGTGAACATAAACCTTTCAAATTTTCTTGAATTTACCAAATCTTGAGCTTACCGTCAATCAGAATGTGATTTCCTATAGCACAAACCATTAACATTATTTTCTTTCAAATTGTCTCCGCCGATGGAAGTAATAACAGTTCTGGTATAATACTTCATAAGAGCGAAAGGAGCGATCAGAACAGTGATAAAAACCCCCATCTTTATAGGAATGCACAAAGTCTGCCATGAGATATTTCCACTGTCTAGGTTGAAGGAATGCTATTTGGATAAACTATCTCTGTCTGGATAGTAATATACCAGAGGGACCTGCATATGGCGTATACATATCTCGCCTAGTAGCATTTGCTGGATCCTGTGTTAAATGTGACGATTTAATCAACGTCACAGGACATTATTTCAGAATCTTATAAAACAGGGCTATATCATCAAGCGCCTCCACTCAAATTTAGCGATACATATCGCGTGCTGATAGGAAAATACGAGCGTAGCGTGCAAGATCTATGACGGTGCGTTTCGTAACTTGTGCCTAATTTCGCTTAACCCAGGACTGGGTGCCGTATGAGCCTATGTAATCAAGATTCTCAAAGCGTGATCGACTGAGATACATCATACGACTTTACAACGAAAATCATATGGATTAAGTATACTGACCAGCGATACGGATTTGATATTTTTAGAACGTCATGATATCTTGCTGGCATCATTGAAAACTGTTGACCGCTTCTCTCGTGCAGGAAACTAGCCTAGTTTATGTATACTATGATTTATTCTTTTAATTTGGTGCTAATGCTATTATATGAATTAGGTCTTTGGATTATGGACGTGGAAATTCCTTAAAGGACGACGGTTGAATATTGAATGAGGGACCAGACGCTTGTATGTCTACAGTCAGATTAGCCTGCACGCAAGCTCATAAACTTTATTGAGCGTTTTCTGCAGCATTCTATACATCTTTAGCAGCAAGATTTATTACAAATCCATTTAACTTCCCCTGTTATCGAGTCATCAATAGTGGAAGAGATGATCAAAGATGAGTATTTGTTAATTATTGCAAATGTCAAAGTAAATCGACAGATGGATGAAATACATTAATCTATCGGGGTTCCAGGGATTCTCTATGCAGAAACTACTATATACGTCGGGATTAGTAGATTTAGTGATTAGAAATACACGTACGGGCCGTCAACTCTTCTAAAATGAAAGCAAATATTTGATGCATGGCTTGACCCTACCAGGCCTGGGAGGGGGGGGCGGGGCTATTTTGCAAACTTTCTGCTCTATCTCCGGAATGACAAATAATTGAGAGATGACAGTTTGCGACTTTGTGATTTATCATATTGTCATTTTGAGCCTATTTGCATAACCCTCCGATCAGACGATCAGGGGTAAATTGTAAATTCAAGATGGCGACCAAGTGAGGCACCAGAAAAGTGATGTTTTTGTCATTTTTCTTCAAGATTTGCGGTTTTCCGCTAGGAAAAGTTGGCAAAATTATTTTATTTCATACCGGATTAATATTTACTAATTTATCATGCAGCTTTTGTGGAGAAATGACATAAAAAATGTCTGACCGAAAAATTGTCCAAAAAATGCCCTTTTGAAAATGAGGTGAAATGAAAATGAAGAATTTTTACATTTTCTAATGGAGTTTGTCCCAAGGGTATTGCTGGGAAAGTTTCAGACCCCTAGCTCAAGGGGTAAGAACAATAGTTAGGGCGGCCGAAATGCCCCCCCCCCCCCGGACAAGGTATTTTTTTAATAATATGAAGCAATGGTGGCGTCACTAGAATGCGCAAACTGGAGTATATTTAAACTGAAAATAAGTGTGAGCGATGAGATTTTGACCAAGGTAATAAACTAACTCTCTCGATATCGTTAAAAATTGTTGATATATTATCTCTTCAAAAAACTACAGTTCAATTATTTTATTCAACAACTTCTCTAAACCTGATAAATACAGAATTTTTTTCAAAATCCACCTTTAGAAATGAACGTCCACTACTTCCTGGAAGTATTTTTACCTCCGTCGATCAGACGGAGGTCTAGGAGCGCAACGTGAAATCTCCCGCCAAATAATTGTCATACGGGGAACCCACGACTCATAGTATTTCCAATAGGGATCGTCATGGTTCCCGACGAAATCTTGAATCTTTTCTTTGGACACAATTGAAATAACGGGGTTCCCCATTGCAATGCATTGTAGTGGGCCTTGCTTCTGTAGTCGGGTTCCACCTCAATCTCGAAACCAGAGCAAAATGGTACATCTTCAGAAAATTTATGACCTAGGCCTATCCCAAAGTTCACAAGATCATTATTGTTTAGCATCATCAGATAAACAAGAATAGTACGATCAGACAACATGCAGGCGAAAATACTGTATAATTGACGTAATTCGTTGTTTTCCGCGTTTCAATGGTTGATCTTCAATGCAGAATCTAGGTCAACTAAATTTATAAT
This sequence comes from Hanleya hanleyi, assembly GCA_036873755.1. NCBI lineage: Eukaryota > Metazoa > Mollusca > Polyplacophora > Lepidopleurida > Hanleyidae > Hanleya > Hanleya hanleyi. The sequence continues at coordinate 88,138 of JAVTVY010025038.1, read as the reverse complement.
GTCTGCTGCTTCAAACGAGTAGGCCTACAAGTACGTTCAGTTTTATTTTTTTAGCAACAAAACTTGCATAATGTTAGCAACAAAAGTACATATCATCGGGCGTATGAACAGTACTATGTATTGAATGAAGAACAGAAATGCTGCAAATGCCCTGACCTGATCATGTACATGTCACGCTAAGAACCTTGGAATAGGTCATAAATTTCCCGAAGATGTACCGTCTTGCGGCACCAGTCCATTCACACCCATTCATCTCCTCGTGGGTTCGTCCGTTTGTGTGAATCGTGTACCTGTCATTCACTTTGTAAGTTACTACAGTCTGATAAAACTGGTGTTGATAATTGTAATCTTTATTGGTAATGATCACTGACACAAAATATCTCCTCCAAGCAGCACGCAAATTGCGTGTTTTACGGTCTCCAGGGGCAACGTTTTGAAGGGGGATAACTCCGCTCAATACTTCTAGAGCACTTGTACAAAAGTTGTCTCCCTTGGTATTTTTTTTCTAGCTTTGTTCTCTTATCAGTTCTAATATTTTTTTTAACTTGTTCAAACGATATAAAGATGAACAATTATTCTGAAATTAATTTGAGGGATTCTCCAATCCAATCAAGATTTTGCAGAACTAGAACACTTTTCAGCCATTTCATTTAATTTTTTTGGGGTCTTTTTTTTGTCTTCGTTTTTTTTTGTCTTTGTTTTTTTTCATTCTGGCTTTAGTGAGTCTGTATGACAAAAAAGAGCAATAAACCTGATTCTTTTAATTTCTGTTTCGTAGAATGAAAGAAAACGTGAATTTATTTTCAAATAAAAAAGTTCATCATTCTGTGCTTTTGAAACATTCTGTCAATTTGGAACCTGCTTTGATTTTTGAGTTGTAAATTGGTGCAGTGATCTCAATGTACATCATCATCATAATAAAGGAGTTAATTGTTCATCTTGAGCTTGACTAGTTTTGATCCATATCACCTAACGGTCTCAAAATTCTTCCTGGCAATGTATAATGTAATAGCTGATTTGAAGCGTCCATTGAGTCTGGAAAAAGACTTGATAGGTCTTGAAAAAGGTATGGAAAAGGTCTGGAATTTTGAAATCCCCAAGGTGTGGGAACCCTGTCGTTTTCTTTCAGTTGATGATATCCACCAGCCTGGTTGTTCAAAAACAGTTATTCTAAATTTTGCTGATAAATTATATTTCCGGGGGGGGGGGGCGCTTTATCTTGGCATTTGGCAGTTGAATAATGGTTTGATTTTGCAGAAGCACCAAATTGATCTACCTGCGTGAGTCTGTAAACTTATTTAATAAAGCTGATAAATAATATACATATGCTTTTCTTTTCATTTATCCTAACAGTTTAGTGACATCCACATTGTGTGCTGTGATACTTGTTGATGAAGAATAATTTGCTTGTTAAGCCCTGATAATATTCTGAAAACTTATTCTGAATTGTAGCTGAAACAAAGGAGTGTCTACATTCCACATGTAGGCCTACATTATTGAGATTTTTGACTGATAGCATGGATGGAACCTTTCTCAATTTTGTTTTGTAGTTTTAAGCCCTGGACATACCACTGGGCATTTATTTGCCATACGATCACATTTCACATACTTTGTTCAGCCCCGTGATCTGGAACCAAACAGACAGTATCACTAGATGAAATAAGGAGAACATGATATACATTTCAGGTTTTACCAATGCCAAATGACTTGAACAGAAGACAATTAGACAAAAAGAAAATCAATAAATATATCAATAAATAATAAATTACATAGAAAATTTTCTTGTCTTTGCAAGGGGGACATCAGACACACTGACAACACAGACCATTCATTCAAATTTCGCCTTCCATTGGGGAGGCAGAAATATTCCTCAAACACAGTATACATATTCTCTCTTGTGATAAACATTACGCATGTAATGATGACCGGCAGAGTGATACATGTGTCAATCGGTCAGACATTTTCAAGGATGCCCAGTTTTAACTTAAAACAACCATGCCGGACTTCATTCCTTATCTCAGAATAATTGGATCTAACTTTTACAAAACCTGCAGCCCCCAATAGCTCCTGGATCTAGACCACATAAATGAAGGGATCTAGTTTATCGGTGCTATGGCAAAAATATCATGTAGAATGGGATTGTGTGGATAATATCAGATTCATGAAAGTTGAAGTCCTGCAGCATGCTCCACAAATATCACCAAAGGTCATAAAACTTTCTGGTCTGCGCCAGTGTGGATCTATACTTGTTTTTTTGTTTGTTTTTTTTACAAAATTATCTCCCTTGACCAGGTCAGGACTTGAATGTGTCTGAAATGATTTAGCTTCTAGAAACAAAGACTTCATTTCCTGAGTAGAGGTAAAAATCGAACATATTTTGATTATTTTAGTCCAATTTCAATTCCACTTCTGGTATATGTACATGTATAAAATACATACAGAATGAACTGCATACAGAATAACACAAAGAACAGGTATATGTATCTCATTACATTCTTAACCAAAGATCAATACCTGGGTGATATTACAACAATACCATGGTGTTATATATTGCTATGATTGGCTTAACTTTAGCTGCTGATATTTCTAATTTGAGCGTAATGGGCAATCATACTAAATTTATTTTCATAATTTCGTTTATTTTCACAATAAGCAACATAATCGAGATTAGCAAGTGAAGTTTTACAACATAATATAATACGCATCATGGATCTCCTTCAGTTTAGTGTAGACATATATACCCTTGGATATCTGTTACCCTGATTCAGTCATAATATTGTCTGTATTATATTGATGTCGACAAGGAATATACATAATTATTTGATAGTATTATTAATTGTATGTTGTTTATGATTAGCATGAACTTTTTATTCGCTGGAATCCAGCCATTTGTTCCATATGGGCAATATTCTCATCAGCCATCACCATTCAATATGAATGTACAAGTCCATGGTAATTGATACATTATGGTGAAGGTGACCTGTAACACCAGTATACAAAATTATTCCGAGCTCATTGAATCAGCACATGATGCTGAGACAGATCAGAACGGAGTGTCGGTAAAATCAGATGTGTTTTGTAGAGGATTCTGTCAATGAGGATGCTATACTGTACACATACAAAATATGAAGTGTTGATGTGTAGGGCCTATAGCATAAAATCACAAGCAAGTTGGTAAAACTAGGCACACAGGGTCTCATTTCTGACGCTAACGTGTTGATTTGGGTGGGGGTGTCCTCTCATGGGGAGGTGTGGGTGGGAAGGGCCTAATGTCTCAAGCAGTATTCCAGGTTTTCCATCAATATACTCTATTCCATACCCCAATATTTCAAGCACGTGAAATCAAAGAAATATTATTTGCGGGGAATGTGGCTTCCACATCCCTAGCTGGACATGCTAGTGGGGAACCCTCAATCTCACGTTAATTACCATTGGTGAAGTTAACGTCAACAAATGCAAAATTGAGCTAGGCATCCGGCCCTATGCTATTTAGTGATGTACTATTCCCCTACTGATCCTGTTGCCTCGACGGAGGTCTTTGCGCTCATTCAGCGCTTGTTTACATTGGCATACCCTGTTTCGTTCACCATTGAATAATTCATCATTTACTGTCAATACCCTGAAGTAAACAGAGAGACGTGGCTTTGTAATTATCTTTGCTGGAGACCTCATCTTTCGCCCTATTAATAGAATAAAAGCATGAAAGATATGGAAATATCCTGCAGGCGTTCTGTGGTGACATCCTGAATCACGAATTCCACATCTTATGTTTTGATCGAAAAATTGGTTTTCGCACGCAATCACGCATGCTTTGTATGGAATTATTCCTCTTATATTGTTCAGTTGTATTTTCGTTTTGTGTGTTCTGCAACATTATATCCAGTCTTAGCTGAAAACGTTACTCTCGGTACTTTTTCAGAGTACAACGAGTTTCAGTTATTATGTAAGCTGTGTTCAGATACAGCAATTACTATATGTCTGGCTTCGGGAAGCGGAGAAATACGTACATGTAGTATAAAGGGTCTAAATAAGAGTGCAGACAGTTGATACCTGATGGGTATTAGTCATGACAGCTTATTATTTGGCAGTCTAACAGATCTCAGTGACGTACTAATAATGAAGGATATAAATTAATTGCGGCGTCGATCACTGGGATGCTCAAACCGACATACATTCAAACTCATTAAATGTGGAAAGTAGTCTTTTGCGTTCGAGTACTGACTATTCCTACTTATTATCTGGTCTGGGACCTAAGCTTGAAAACAACAACTCAAATTGACTCACAAGTAAGTGCGGGGAATGAGAATTTGACGACGGTAGCTTCGCATTGTCTTGATGATGTCGTTAAAATTGTTGATCCATTATCTCTCTCAAGAATTTACTTAAAAATTAACGTGTGGTTATTAGTTTCTTTCTTAACTGTATGGATGCATCGTACCAGATATAACAATTGGTGAATTTATGGATGTGAAAATCTGATATCCCATCAGAATTATTCAGTTCAACATTGTAGTATGTTACATGTAAGCCACTGATCAGCCTTATTGTTCCTACATATATAGTCTGCTTATCGCAAGTTCTGTCATTCAAGAATGATTGCTATTTAGATTGATTCTACGTACATAACATCATGATGTACTGCTGACAGTGTTGAAAACTGGCGATAGATTGCAGGAAACCAAATTGTGTATCATGAGAGTATTAACGGTCGAGCGTAAAACGTCTTTCGATTATTGACTATGGTGAACGGCGACTGGATATCGAATGTCAGATCTGACACCTATTCTGATATAAACCGATTAAACCGAATGTAATTGTTGATTGTACTTCGATGGTCGGGCATGGTATGTGGTTAAAATGGTGAACAATGAAACGTCTGGTGGACTAGAGCCTCACAGACGTGTGCTTTGGATAAGAACTGCACTCTACGAGTATTTTCCCCGCTTGGGCCGTTTTGTCTATCTAACGGTCACATGCAGTTCATCAAATTCCACCAGATGACTTTATGAAGCTATTTCTTCATTACTATTGGCTATATGCATCTAATACCGCTCGAGCAGGTGATAGAGGCCGTGTACTCTTGTCATTCGAGATGTACACATGAACATCTACAATAAAAGCGTGGCTGAGATACAAATCAAGGATCATTTCTCGTTCTTGTGATGTTTTCAGATATGCAGTCAGAATATTGGCCTATGGGGTCATACGAATTCTTTTCAGCTCCCATCATCTTTTTTCATCACTTTATAGGTTGCGTTTAGTTGTTTTATGTATATTATGTATATGACAATATAATGCTGATGGATGTTTCGTCCCTCAGACTTGCCCTTTCCTTGTGATCGTTGTTTTTGACTGTGTTTAACAAAGCGGAGATTGAAGCGTTTGGTGGGCGGCGGATCTTTTATTCCGAATATGAACTTGCATTCTGTTAATATTTCCCCCGTTTGGTCCGTTTGGTCCGTTTGGTCCGTTTCGTTTATGTAATGGTCACTCGTACAGAGTCAATCACATTTCTTCAGATGACCTGGCAGAGCTATCAAATTATTGTTCTTGGATATTTGTATCTAGTACGACTCAGGCCGGTGGTAGAGGCCGTGTGGTCTTCTCATTCAAGATATCCCCATGAACAAACATAATAACCGTGTGGCTGAGATACAAATCATCACAGGGATATTGTTTTGTTCTTCTAATGCTTTTAAATATGCAGTCAGAATATTGGGCTGTGGTGTCAGGACTTCTTGGTTGTACACCGGCAGCTTTTCCCTTTGCCTTTATATGTTGCGTTTAAAGGCGATATCATTCTGCTGATGTCAGATTTCTATTATTCCAGGAGCTTGAGCATTGAACATATCATCTCTGGCCTATCATATCATCCCTTTTCATTACCTGCTTTAAAAAAGTGCCACTTCTAGAAAGTTTTATCTAGAAATTCTAGAAATGTTATCTCGACTTTAATGAAATGTAGAAACAATCATGATGTGTTTGATTGAGGGTTCAATGTACAAGGCCTTGGGTCTGTATTATTCTGAGATTGATTCAGAATGTAATTTAGCTGATTCTCATGCACTCATATTGCATGTCTTTTGAGAGACCTGAGATTGCAAGTAGAATTCATGTTTGGCACTTCCCCGAATTGCATTAATAATCCACTTCTTTTACATTTTTATCAGAAAGATCATCAATAAGTCTATCACGATATGGTAACACATAGAAAGAAGGCGGGAGATTCACACTACTTTACATCGTGGCACTGAGACATTCGTTTATCAACATTCTTCATCCGGATTTATCCAGACACTGACATTTGCTTGTTGCAATTTCCATGCTGTTAACGTGAGTAGGGAACCAGAAATCTGTAGAAACTTCTTATCTGAAAGCCAGGATGTGTATATTAACACTGTATCGAAGAAAATGACCTGGTGCATCAATATTACTCAGTCAGAATTGTATCATTTTTGCTCTCATAAATATTTATGATACGCTGGACTTACAATATAAGAATACGATATCGATTTCATATATCTGGATGACCAAGACCGGAGTATGTAACTGTATTTACAGTTCTTAATTTTGCGTTTTGGATTTGGTGTTGACAGTGAGAAATGAGAAATATTTTGGCTAGGAATTTTTTCCAAGAACGAAGTCTGCTCAGTGAATCTTAGACATGATGCCCTCACTCCGACTATACACACATCAATTGTGTTGGAAATGTTGATATAACGTGACCAAATATAACAGACCAGCAGAGAGCTTATCCCTGTTCCACCACTCTGGTCAAGGTCATGCATTAGAAGCAATACTGAATACTAGAATTAGAAATGAAGAGAAAGGCCTATTACAACAATTTTACTACAGAACAGTTCGAAGCTGAATTGGCCCTTTAACAGTATTAGACTTTATGATCAGAGGCGAACTACCTGCTTCTGGGTAGCGTGCTAGTAGCACAGATATGGAAGCGAATATATTCAACCACATGTTGAAGGAGAACTTGGGGTGAATGTTGTTTCAATATAAATGCTTATACCAATACAAAACGAGTTATGCTCGAATGGCATAATTAGATTCCTTACAATCTATATTTCTCGGAATGAGAAAAGTCCTTAAGGACTGTACTGGTAATAATCAAGTCTCCAATAGTAAACGACTTTACACACAGAAGGTCCCTAGAGATTTTCAGTTCCAAGTACCAGTGGGGCTCCCAATTTCAGTGAAAATATCCCATCAGTCATATCAGATCATTTGCGAATTGCGAATCTGGTGAATTGCAATTCTTTCAATGTAATATGCTCTTCAACGTAGGCTGTGCAACGGCTTCCCCTCTATTTAGTTTACGGCTTACGGTTAAATAGAATGTTATGGATAATGCGATCATTCAAGGTGTACATGGAAATTGTAACTTGGTTGATTTTAATAACGACTCTCCGTTCATTAGATATTCTTAGTTTGATGACTGATTTATCTTGCTAATATCATTGTAAACAGGGTGATCAATTCTTCCTTCGGCAATATATCAGTCTTTTTTATCATGGCAGTGCAATTCTACACAGTATCTCTGTAGAATTTGTTCATTTTCATTCTGCAATTTCAAGAAAATAAATTCAGGAACAAGGAAAAGCTCCAAACCTCGCCTGACATTTTCGAAGCACAATGGTATTGGGCACGCAATGTTATAACATAGTGACGTCATAATTCAAGATACTAACATGCCGGGGTGAATTTCGTTTTGGCAAGTTCACCAGGTCGCTTGATAAAAGCTCTAGCATGAGAAATATGTGTACGTGGAGTATAGCTCAGAAGTTTGTATATTTCTATAAGATTCTTTCATTTGCTTCATTAACTTTTCGCCGTTTCCTTGCGGTTATAACATCGACAGCTTGATAATTGAACTTCAAAAGTCAACAATGTTCCATGATGAAGCAAATCAGAAGATACCGGTCGCATTATGGAGCACTGCACAGTTCTAAGATCGAGAATCAAATAATTCCACGTGTTCATTTGGTCGAGATCTTTCTCCGAGGTATTATATTATTCTATGGACGCCAAGAGAAAAATTTCGAGTAAAGTTTCCCGATTGTCTAATCGCTATCTTTTATGAGTACAAAAACAATTTCACTGTATACTACCACACCCTGCTCGAATTCACAGAACGGGATCACCCTGAAAAACGTTTCATATTTTATGAGGTTGATCGTTCGCTAGGGATTTTTTTTTTATCAATTATTATACAGGTGTGGAGTCCATCGCGAAATACTATACATACAAATTAGTGTGTGAGTGAGAAAATATAGTGACTATTAGCATCTCCAAAAGCATCTCCCGCCAGTCTCGGATTCATTCTCCGCTCCCTTCAAACGAAAGGTCCTTCAGTTTCCTAAGCAGTGATATTCAGTTGTATATGCTGGAGCACGAATTGTCAATATACGTGAATAAATCTGTGAAAGAATATGGTAGGTTCAAAGCGATATAAAACTCGCGTTTAACCATCGGGGACAAATATCGAACTATTCTGACCTCATAATGAACCACCAGAATTTATTAAAGATACTACATAGCAAACCCCTCTATTGGATACGATCTAGAATGAGATTTAGAGGAATTTGCTAGCTTGAAATCATCACGATAAAATTACTATTTATGAGCATGTGGTATTTTTTATTTATAATGAATTGCAAATTGTTAGTCTTGTTCGCTTCCTGTACCGAATTCGCCATTAAAATTTCCATAGCTGACGGTTAGTCATTGCACGCGAGAGCTCTTGATCCAGGGATAATGCAGCACTTATTAATCCAGCAATATTTATATTATTTTGCCGAATAATCTGAGATAAAAGAACAATATCACAGTTGTATTCTGAGATATAAAAACTGTAGAAACAACCAATGGTTCAGACCCGACTCAGCAATTCACTGAATAAAAAAGAATACCAATCCGTGATGTTGATTTGCCGATATCAGAATACAAGCGTCTAGTCCGTCAATCAGTAGTCAATCAGCGGTCACCAATCAGCTGTCACCAATTAAAGAATTTCAAAGTGCATAATTCAAAGACTTAATTTATATATAACATTGGCACCAAAGAGAGAAGCGGTCAACAGTTTTCAATGATGCCGGAAAGACATCATGATGTTGCTCAGTGTTCTTAATTCTTATGATTTTCAGTGTAAAGTCGTTATGTAGAGAGTGTTGTATCTGTCACGTTTTCATTGAGTTTGTTCATAGGAACACCATAAGGATATAGAGGTACATGGATTCATAGGACATCATTGTATACTGCTGACCGCTTCTCTCTGCAAGAAACTAGCGTGAGTTTATACATACTTTTTTATTTCATGCCTACTAGGAGTTTGGTGCTAATACTGTCGTATGAATACAGTATTAGTTTCGTAACCTGGTGTCTAATTCCACTTGATCCGGGGCTAGGGGCTTGTTGGCATCATTGAAACCTGTTGGCAGCTACTCTCGTGCAGGAAACTGGCCCATGTTTATCTCTACTATTATTGTTTGTTCGTTTTTTTTGTTTGTTTTTTTTTTTCGGACGCGGAACTTCTTCTTGGGTGAGAACCGTCTACTGAATATCGGATCTGATATTTGTATTCGAGACTCCTTTATGGTGTAAATTTTGAACTATTTCCGTCCATTCGTACGACCTTACCCTATACGTATGGTGAGGACCATAACTCAAGTATTTCATACGGAAATTTCTCGTCGCCCTGGATAGAGCGATAGTGTGGAAAAACGGAAAACGCGTTTGCTGTGTTAAATTACAACACATATAAGGGAAGTGGGAAGAGGTGCCGACATACTGATTGCGTCACATGAATTCACAGTATAGTCCTCCGGTTAACCTATTCTAAAGCACATACCAAGAATCTTAACGATTCGTGATATGTGTTGTATCTCAGGTACGCTTTTATTGTACCTGTTCATGTGGCAACTTGGGTATAGACATTTCACGGGAGGTTCATCCATTAACTTCACCGACAGTTTAAGCGCCACAAATATTCCGCTGGATTCGGGGGGGGGGGGATAAGCGGAATATCACACAAGTTACGAAACGTAACCCCATAGATCTTACACGCTGTATACGTATTTTGCTATCAGCATGCGATATGTACCGCCAAGTTTGAAAAAAAAAACTGTTAGTGGAGGGGCTTGGTGCTATGACCCTGTTTAATAAGTTTCTGCAGTAACGTTTTGTAATGTTGATTAAAATCGTCACATTTATCACAGGATCTGAATTATACAGAGGCTCAAAATGATTCTGTTAAAGAAGTACTTACATGTACCTTATTTCTGAGTTTGACTATAAATATAAGTATTTGTATTCCAACTGTTATTGTAAAAAAAATAATGTTGATAGAATGCGAAATATAAGAAATATTGAAGATTTTGTTGCTCGCTACGGCGTGCACTGAGCGCCGCCATTGCACCACTGCATGACGTTTTCAGATGAGCGAAAGTGAGTGTATAGTTATAAAAAACGTCACAACGTCATGGAGATTTAAGGATGATCGTGTTGATCGTGCCGGTAATTCGCGCGAGAAAGTACCCAGTCAATCCACTGAAAATCTATGATGATTTTAGTAGTCCAAGTGTAATACTCTAAATGTTGAAAAAATTTCAGTAAACTGGAATCAATGGGCAAATGCCGAGGACGCTCTTTTAGTTCATCGCTCAGTTTCAAATTTTACGCAACTTGAATCGGGCAAGTCTCAACTGAAAAACTTGGGAAAGAAATTCTGCAGCTGGCGGAGATAACCTGAAACAATTGGATAGTCCCGCGACAGTCTTTTCCTCAAATGAAACTCGGACCCAGAATAGTTCAAATGTGAGTAATTGGAACGTCACTGGATCAAGCGTTAGCCGTGACGTTGTCCTGAAAGCTGACGTCATCATTCCCGGTTTCCCGCAGGCAACATGGCGGCGCCCACGTCGACCAAAATGCGAAAACAAGGCTTCAAAAATTGTAACGAAAATAATAGCTTACCGCCCTCTCAATGACAACAAAATAGCTGGTTACATTTCTTAAAGAGTCTAACCTTTGTAATAGGAACCTATATAAAATAAAGTGAGTAATCATTTAACGTTGAAATCAAGTGCATGAGAACTGGTTTTCTTCCGTTTTGTTTCTTGATCGCGATGATGTTTCAGGGTGGACTGTGTGAATAAATTCGAAAATATGTCCGTGTGCTTATAGTGGATTCATTGAAACCTGTTGGCAGCTACTCTCGTGCAGGAAACTGGCCCATGTTTATCTCTACTATTATTGTTTGTTCGTTTTGTTTTTTTTTGTTTTTTTTTCGGACGCGGAACTTCTTCTTGGGTGAGAACCGTCTACTGAATATCGGATCTGATATTTGTATTCGAGACTCCTTTATGGTGTAAATTTTGAACTATTTCCGTCCATTCGTACGACCTTACCCTATACGTATGGTGAGGACCATAACCCAAGTATTTCATACGGAAATTTCTCGTCGCCCTGGATAGAGCGATAGTGTGGAAAAACGGAAAACGCGTTTGCTGTGTTAAATTACAACACATATAAGGGAAGTGGGAAGAGGTGCCGACATACTGATTGCGTCACATGAATTCACAGAATAGTCCTCCGGTTAACCTATTCTAAAGCACATACCAAGAATCTTAACGATTCGTGATATGTGTTGTATCTCAGGTACGCTTTTATTGTACCTGTTCATGTGGCAACTTGGGTATAGACATTTCACGGGAGGTTCATCCATTAACTTCACCGACAGTTTAAGCGCCACAAATATTCCGCTGGATTCGGGGGGGGGGGGATAAGCGGAATATCACACAAGTTACGAAACGTAACCCCATAGATCTTACACGCTGTATACGTATTTTGCTATCAGCATGCGATATGTACCGCCAAGTTTGAAAAAAAAAACTGTTAGTGGAGGGGCTTGGTGCTATGACCCTGTTTAATAAGTTTCTGCAGTAACGTTTTGTAATGTTGATTAAAATCGTCACATTTATCACAGGATCTGAATTATACAGAGGCTCAAAATGATTCTGTTAAAGAAGTACTTACATGTACCTTATTTCTGAGTGTGACTATAAATATAAGTATTTGTATTCCAACTGTTATTGTAAAAAAAATAATGTTGATAGAATGCGAAATATAAGAAATATTGAAGATTTTGTTGCTCGCTACGGCGTGCACTGAGCGCCGCCATTGCACCACTGCATGACGTTTTCAGATGAGCGAAAGTGAGTGTATAGTTATAAAAAACGTCACAACGTCATGGAGATTTAAGGATGATCGTGTTGATCGTGCCGGTAATTCGCGCGAGAAAGTACCCAGTCAATCCGCTGAAAATCTAGATGATTTTAGTAGTCCAAGTGTAATACTCTAAATGTTGAAAAATTTTCAGTAAACTGGAATCAATGGGCAAATGCCGAGGACGCTCTTTTAGTTCATCGCTCAGTTTCAAATTTTACGCAACTTGAATCGGGCAAGTCTCAACTGAAAAACTTGGGAAAGAAATTTTTCAGCTGGCGGAGATAACCTGAAACAATTGGATAGTCCCGCGACAGTCTTTTCCTCGAATGAAACTCGGACCCAGAGTAGTTCAAATGTGAGTAATTGGAACGTCACTGGATCAAGCGTTAGCCGTGACGTTGTCCTGAAAGCTGACGTCATCAGTCCCGGTTTCCCGCAGGCAACATGGCGGCGCCCACGTCGACCAAAATGCGAAAACAAGGCTTCAAAAATTGTAACGAAAATAATAGCTTACCGCCCTCTCAATAACAGCAAAATAGCTGGTTACATTTCTTAAAGAGTCTAACCTTTGTAATAGGAACCTATATAAAATAAAGTGAGTAATCATTTAACGTTGAAATCAAGTGCATGAGAACTGGTTTTCTTCCGTTTTGTTTCTTGATCGCGATGATGTTTCAGGGTGGACTGTGTGAATAAATTCGAAAATATGTCCGTGTGCTTATAGTGGATTCTGATAACTCTGACTACTGTGAGGTACGTCTACCCGGATTCTCATCCGTGTACGCTGTTGGTATGGCGTGTGGATTTCATCATCTCAGTGAAACTTATTTCTGACTATTCCTTGGCTCACTAAGAATACAAGAAGGGAGATCATAGACCAGGTGCAACCACTTCAATATGTGTGTGTAACATATTTCAAATTTCTATATCACCAAAACAATTGATATTTTTAAATCTGGCTTTCAAAGCAAACATATGTGAATTATATATAAATATTTCAAAATAGACAAGAAATGGTAAAGAATTTGGTGTGGAAAACTGAATAAGGTGGGACTACTGGAAGACAAAACACAAGACGATGGTGATGTTTTACATTTCTGTGTACATCTATAATGTGCTCAATGAGAAGGTGCCGAACTCCAAGAGCAAGCCAAACAATTAAATTGTGACCATCGGGTGGATTTCGTTTGAGACATAATATTATGCAGTAAGGTAGATCCATCAGATTATTTTTGATACCTCATGATGTAATTGTTTTGGATTACCAAAAATGCTTTGGAACACTGGACAATACGTAATTATTTAGTCCCATAACGCTCTACAAATGACACCTTGTCGACGAACTGAATTAGTACCCTACCTGTGCCAATAAATACCACTGTGGAATTCTCACAAGGATATGTCGACCTGCCCATTTCTCACAATATACAGTCCGAGTTGAACATCAATGTCGAGAGCTGACAAAAAACCGTAGCATGCACTATCTGTTTTATTATACCGAAAAAGTTTTTATGCTGTGTATCAGGGATATTTTTCATTAGGTTCATGTCATTAGATGTAGCGAGTCGACCAACACTATACATTTGATATACCAAGTATGGTTATTTTATTTTTGGAGTTTTCTCAGAACGAAATCGACGTTCTCCCGATCATCATCTCTTTCATCCGGCAACAAAATGAACACCTGGTGTGAAATGTACATGCTCAACGTGGCGGGAATATGGGAGACTTTGAAAGAGCGCTTTTAGTTTGATCAGATAAATTCGGCTCATCGGTGGTTTGAGCTGAAAAAAAATTCTTTTCTCAAAAGCGACAGAATATTAATCACCATACGGCTAGTATACACTTGATGTTTACACTACAACACGCGGAAATACGGATACAATCGTCCAAATTTTGTCTGACTAATTGTTGCTACACTGGGTACATGCTTGTTAGCAGAAGAATGGGCTATGACAGGGACTGTGCGCAATAGTCTCGAGACAGTGCGCTATAGCCTCGAAATCGTGCGCTATCGCCTCGAGACCGTGGACTATCACATATTCTATAACACTTGTGTCAATAGCATCGAGCTAACCGTGCATTTATTGCACGTTTTAGCACGGTTATGTGAAATCAACCGCCGCCAAGTGCAGGTGTCCATTGGGCGATTCCATTTCACAAGTCGGATGAGGAGAGGGACGTCTGCTTTCATAAAAGTAACAATCGAATAACACAAACAAATAAATTACAAAATTAAATTTCTTTCTCAAGTTTAACTGTTGTTTCCATCGTGAAATTGATTAACAAAGCGACACAAATAGACATATATCCACGTAATTTCCACACAGCTGACAGTATCACTCCCCCTTTGAGAGACCACATAAACTCGTCCACTGACATTGGCGGCACGATGCCAAACGAGACGGGAGCACCAATAGACGAATATTTTTAAGAAAGGGGAGAAAGGCGGACAAAGTTTAGAATATGTTTTCAACTTTTCATTATAATCTTTGTTGATAATCAACTTGGGTAGTGCAAGACTACCTTCGCCCTTGCCCTAAAATATAAACTTTCTCACACTAGCCGTGCGTAAAATAACCATTGAGCACGCCAATGAAAACATTATTGCTTAATTACAGAACGTCATGTGACCGAGTTCCAACCAATCAGGATGACCAAATCTGGTATGAGGTATAATAATAATAATTCGGAAACGACTCGCTTGATTAGTGCATTTTAGGTCTTAACAAGCATTTGGATCATCCTGATGCTTATCCATGCAACGTCAATAAAAAATGTTGAACGTTCCTCTCAATCGAGGAAGCTATCGAATATCAATGTAGTTAGATTGCCGACAAAAGCGTAAGAAAACGTAAAATGCTGCGGAGATTCAGGAACCCTCAAGAAAAGATTAAAGAATCAATCTGATTCGCCAGAACTTCATTGTTCTGTTAAAGTTTCAATCGTCCTTACAATGCAGCACCCAGTGGTGCCGAGATTGTATGTCAAATGTCGATATACTGACCATTAACAAATGCGCCAACATGTCGATACGCTTGATTCAATCAATCCATATCATTGATCCGAACAATCTCTATAATTAATAGAATTGCATTCCCTGTATCACGTGCTATTTGAATCTACACTGCACCGAAGCAGTAAACTTTTTCTTGAATCAATAGCACGGGGTTTCTGGCTCATAAAGATAAGGAATGCTCTCCTGTCCAAGGCAAAGGAATTTTGGTTCGATTTTAACCATTGGTCTGCGTTGGCAGATAGCATTTCCGTATAGTGTGTATGTATTAATTAATGTTCGCATTCTGAGTCATTTGTTCTAAAGCTTTGCAAATGTGCATGGTGTTATTCGGGATCTTTATCCATCAGAAACCATACGATAACATTGAAAACACAACCAGAATCTAATACATGCTAATGATCATGAAAGCATTCTGGACGATGTCAATTGCTTAATTAGATCGTCACGCCAGTGGAGTATTCGCACAGCCCAGATTGATTCAGATACGTCAAGTGAACTTAAACCTTTCAAATTGTCTTGAATTTACCACATCTTGATCGTACCGTCAATCAGAATATGATTTCCTATAGCACAAACCATTGACATTAGAGGGACCTGCATATGGCGTATACATATCTCGATTAGTAGCATTTGCTAGATCCATTGTTAAATGTGACGATTTTAATCAAGGTCACAAAACATTATTGCAAAAACAGCGCTATGTCATCAAGCGCCTCCACTCGAAGTTTCCCAAAGTTAGCGATACATATCGCGTGCTGATAGGAAAATACGAACGTAGCGTGCAAGATCTATGGAGGTGCGTTTCGAAACTTGTCTAATTCCGCTTAACCCGGGGCTATGGGCCGTATGAGCCTATGTATTCAAGATCCGCTTAGTGTTTATATGAACACCAACAATCAAAGCGTGAATCCTAGAATTAGGATCTTTGGATTATAGAAATTCCTTAAAGTGATCGTAAACCCTCAAGTATAGTTTCCATCAAATGAAAGACCATTGGAAACAGTGTCCGAAAATATTTATTGAAATTTTTTACGATTTTATTACACAGAGTAAACTGCAAATAAAGCATGGTATTCTATGGTGGTCTGTTGCAATCATATCTAGGTCCAGTGACGTCACACTGCCTTAATACATATATTTCAAACTTTGTATACACTTTCCAATGCTTGATTCAAGCTAAAGGTATGTATACTTTGAGTTTCAACACAGACTCACTGTTCCAATGTGCATTTTTCACCAAATGGGGAAATTAAATGCAAGATTCAAATTGACTTGACACTCATGAGTTACCATCTCCCAGATTTTGGTGAAACATGCACATTAGAACAGTGAGTCTGTGTTGAAACTCAAAGTATACACACCTTTAGCTTGAATCACATATAGCCCAAATGGAAAGTTTCGAAATGTAAAAAGTCTTTGGTGGATCAGGCAGAGAGAGCGATATTTAGTTTACTCAATAAATGCAAAAAGCATAAACTTCCAATTGACATAATGTTAGACCTTTTTGACGAAACTGTTGTACTCATTTTATTGTATGGTAGCGAAGTGTGGGGTTATGAGAATATTACTGTCTTAGAATCGCTGCACCTCAAATTTTGTAAGTACATATTGAAAGTCAAAACTTCAACCCCCAATCTGATGGTTTATGGCGAACCAGGTAGATATAGCATGGGTGTGTTAGTAAATGCTCGGTCGCTATATAGCTGAAATATTGCTGAATGCGACGTTAAACCTAAATTCTCTCTCTCCTAGTAAATGCTCGAATCACCAATTTCTGGGCTACATTGGCTCTGTCAAATAAGCTTTTTAGTAACATGTATTGTGTTATATAACATATGTTCGAAAATCATGTATTCAAGTCTGAATTGTTAGCTCGAGTGAAGTCTATACTGGATCGAAGTGGTCTGAGTTATGTCTGAGAGACTGGCTCTGCTGGCCCCCACAGTATTAAATGATTAGTAAAGTGGGTTAAGAGAAGAGAGATTGATATGTTTATTCAACAGTGTTTTCTGATGTCAACAACTCAGACAAGGCCAGATCATATTGTTTGTTTAAAACTGAATTCAAATTTGAAAATTACTTGATTAGATTGCCCGAAAAATTCAGACTTGCTATTTTTAAATTTCGAACCTCTAGCCACTGACTACCAATTGAACGAGGTCGTTATGATAACACTTTGTTAGATTCACGAGTCTGTAAATTGTGCAACACAGAGAAGATTGGTTACGAATTTCACTTCATGTTAGAATGTCCTGGTCTATGTACTTTTCGTTTTAAGTATATACCCAAGTATTATTTTACATATATCACCAACTTGAAATTTTCCAGTATTCTTATTGTTGAGAGATTTTGTTACCGACAACTGATTGATTTAGCCAACTTTATTATCGAGGCTGCAGCTTTCAAAATTTGATTCCTTTATTTTTCCCCCTGTTTAGTTTAAATTTTGCGTCCAAAATCATTTGTCGTCCTCCATATTTTGTAATCAAATTTAGTTCCTATGATACCATTATATATATCGATATTTAATATATTAAGTTTCTGTGATACATTATGATTCGTAATACTATTATGCTTGGTTTCTATGATACACTTGTTATCTGTTTTCCAATCTTGTGTAAAATTTTCGGCCATATTATTATTGTATATATGTTCATGTTCATCTCTATACTCTGTATCCTGGGTAATGAGAATAAACTTCATTCACTCAGAAATGAAGGGAAATGCCTATCACAACAATTTTATTAAAGAACGGTTCGAAGCTGAATTTGCCTTTTAACAGTATTAGACTTCACTATCAGAGGCGAACTACCTGCTAGTAGCACAGATATGGAAGCGAATATATTCATCCTCGTGTTTGAGGAGACGTTGAGATCGACACAGTACAGGGATTCAAAGATCGATATACTTTAATGGGAAAGATTTCAAGTTATAATTCCTGTCGTATATAGTTCAGATTTGCTAACGACTTTCTGAATCCTTGTTACAACTTCCAGTCCCATATTAACTTGGAGTGAATGTTGTTTCAATATCAATGCTTATACCAATCCAAAACGAGTTATGCTCGTGTGATAAAAACAAATGGCGTGAACACTTCAAAAAATTCATTTTATTATAAGTAGATTCTTCACACCCTATATTCCTCGGAATGAGAAAAGCCTCCAAAGACTGTACTGGTAATAATGAAGTCTCCAATAGTATAAGACTGTTAGGTTTTACACACAGAATGTCCCAAGAGGTTCTCAGTTCCAAGTACTAGTGGGGCTCCAAATTCTAGTGAAAATATCCCCTCTGTCATATCTGATCAGTTGCTAATTCGGTGAATTGCAATTCCTTTAATGTAATATACTCTTCAACGCAGACGATGCAACGGCTTCAACTCTATTTAGTTTACGGCTTCATGGCTAGATTAGGTTAAATATAAAGTGACGGGTAATGCGATCATTCAAGGTGTACGTGGAAATTGTAACTTGGTTGTTTTAACAACGATTTTTTGCTGATTAGATATTCACAGTTTGATGACCGATTTATTTTGCTAATACATGTATCATTTTGTCGTGGCAAAGCAATTCTGCACAGTATCTCTATAAAATTTGTTCAGATTCATTCTGAAATTTCAAGAAAATAACTTCAGGAACGAAGATAAGCTCCAAACCTCGCCTGTTATTTTCGAAGCACAATGGTGTTGGGCATGCAATGTTATAACATAGTCTGCCTTCATAACGTCATAATTCAAGATACTAACATATCGGGGCAAATTTCGTTTTGGCAAGTTCACCATGTCGCTTGATGAAAGCTCTGACATGAGAATCGAAAGCCTGCGCATCAAATATGTGTACGTGGAGTATAGCTCAGAAGTTTGCATATTTCTATAAGATTCTTTCCATAACTTCATTAATTTTTCGCCGTTTCCTTCCGATTATAACATGTCGACATCGACAGCTTGATAATTAAACTTTAAAAGTCATAAATGTTCCTTAATGAAGCAAATCAGAAGTTATCGTTTCGCATTATGGAGCACTCACAGTTCTCAGATAGAGAATCAAAAAATTCCCCAGGATCATTTGGTCGAGATAATTCCCCGAGGTATTATACTATTCTATGGACGCCAGTAGAAAAGTTTCGAGTAATGTTTCCCCTTTTTCTAATCGCTATCTTTACTATACGGGAAAATATTTTTTATGAGTACAAAAAAAAAAAATTTTACTGTTCTCTACTACAACAGTTAGAATTCACAGAACCGAATCACCCTGCTAATATTTCGTATTTTATGTGGTTGATCGTTCGCTAGGAAAGTTTTTATCAGCTATTAATCTGGAGTGGAGTATAGTCCATCCTGAAATACTATACATATAAATCAGTATGACAGAGAAAATGTAGTGACTATTAGCATATTCAAAAGCATCTCCCACCAGTCTCGGATTCATTCTCCGCTCCCTTCAAATGAAAGCTCCTTCAGTTTCATGAGCAGTAATATTCAGTGTTTATGCTGGAGCACGAATTGTCAATATTCGTGAATAAATTTGTGAAAGAATCGTGTTTAACCATCGCGGACAAATATCGAACTATTCCAAACTCATAATGAACCACCAGAATTATTAAAGGTATTACATAGCAAACTCCTCTATTGGATACTAACTAGTGTGAGATTTAGAGGAATTGCTTGCTTGAAATCATCACGATAAAATTACTATTTATGAGGATGTGGTATTTTTTGTTTACATTGAATTGTAAATTGTTAGTCTTGTTCGCTTCCTGTGCCGAATGTCCCTTGACATTTGCACAGCTGACGGTGGATAATCGTTGCATGCGAGAGCTCTTGTTCCATGGATAATGCGACAAATATTACTCCAGCAATATTTAAATTATTTCCCGAATAATTTGAGATACAAGAACAATATCACAGTTCTACTCTGAGATATGAAAAACTGTAGGAACAACAATAAATGGTTACCAATCAATGCTACTGATTTGCCGATATCAGAACACAAGCGTCTAGTCCGTCATTCAAATATTCATTTGACACCCATTAAAGAATTTCCACGTCCATAATTCAAAGACCTAATTCATATATATTATTGACACCAAATTACAGAATAAACAATCATACTTTACATAAACATAGACTGGTTTTCTCGTAAGAGAGAATCGGGTAACAGTTTCCAATGATGCCGGCAAGATATCATCATGTTCCAAAAATATCAAATCCTTATAGCTGATCAGTATTATTAATTCATATAGTTTTCTTTGTAAAGTCGTTATCTAGAGAATGATGTATCTCAGTCACGTTTTGATGGAGGTTGTCCATATGAATGCCATGCTGATCTAGATGTAAATGGGTTCATACGGCCGCTAGCCCCGGATTGATGTCTCGGCATCATTGCAAACTGTTGGCTTCTTTTCTCTGCAGGAAACTGCTTGATTTTATACGTAAGTTTTTATTTCATGCCTACTTAGAGTTTGGTGCAA
Organism: Hanleya hanleyi; assembly: GCA_036873755.1. NCBI lineage: Eukaryota > Metazoa > Mollusca > Polyplacophora > Lepidopleurida > Hanleyidae > Hanleya > Hanleya hanleyi. Next base: position 67,410 of record JAVTVY010025038.1, on the reverse strand, counting down.
ATACTGTCGTTTGAACGTCTTCTTGGGTGAGGACCGGCAACTGAATATCGGATCTGATGTTTGTATTCGAGAGTGTAATATTTCTATTTTTCAGATCTGAGGAGCCATCTACCATCTATTATTGGCTGTTTCTTTATGGTGCCATTTCTGAGCAATTTTCCTCCATTCGTACGACCGTATACCCTATATGGTGAGGACCATAACTCAAGTATTTCATACGGAAATTTCTAGCATCACTGGATGCTGTTCGATAGTGTGGAAAATGGAAAACACGTTTGCTGTGTTAAAAAGTTTCTACCGGATATTAGACATTTCACCGGAGGTTCATCCATGAACTTCACCAACAGTTTAAGCGCCACAAATATTCCGCTGGATTCGACACCTGTCAACGAACACCGACCAACGATCAAATCGATATTGCTCTACACTAGACGACTACGTGCCTTCAGTATCAGTAATTACGTTTGTTTGGCGATGTTCGCCACTGAATTCAGTTTAATATTTTGTGTATCTCCCAAGAGAAATTTACTTCGCTCTCTGATAGCGCTCCTCGATGTCATACATGGGTTCATGGTTTATCAAATTGCTTATTTTATGCGAGCATCCCTACGATTTAGAGCAAGAGTTTTGGATGTAAACGTTCCTGTGCCTTCACGCGCTGGCTACACGTACAATCGTCTAGTGCGTCATTCATTATTCACTCGTCGTCCATTGAAGAATTTCCGCGTCCATAATTCAAAGACCTAACTCATATAACAGCATTAGCACTAACATAAACGAGAGATCCTGAAGGATCTTGGCACCCACCATTGTCAGCTAATGACAAGAGGATCTTTTTGTCCATTGTTACTAAGAACAAACGATTGATTTGTATTGAGCAAAGTTAGTGAAATGAGCAAAGTTAGTCTGAAAGTGAATGTCCGGAGGATCCTTCGTCTTCGTTTTGTAGTATTTTTTTTTTTTTTTTGCACGTGACTAATTTCTCTGGCACTTTGGCATGAGCCCTGATTATCTCCCTTGGATTGAATCACGCAGTAGTCTACAGTTATCGAGTTGTGACGCTGTTTCCCAAGAGTGACGTCCCTTCGGCAGACAAAATGGTGGGGCAGTTCACTTGCAACGGCATGGACTAAAGTAAACTGATTTAAAATTTGAAGAAATACATTTTAATTCGGAATCATTTGAACTCCTTGATATAGAAGGTGAAAGTATGGATATTCTCTACAGTCAATATATAGAATTTGCCCCATCGTTTGATAAGCCGACTCTTGTGATGCAACGTCACAACTCGGGAATACAACTTGGATTTTCGAATCGGACCAAAAAGGTATCTTGCACAACTGGACCACAAGGGGAACCTGTGTACCAAATTTGAGAAAGATCTATGCAGCACTTCCTGAGAAATCACGCTAAAATTTCATGGGGAAATCCAAAATGGCCGCCTGGTGGCTATATTGGATTTTCGAATCGGACCGAAAAAGGTATCTTGCACAACTAGACCGCCAGGGGAACCTATGTACCAAATTTGAGAAAGATCCATGCGGAACTTCCTGAGGAATCACGATAACAAAGTTTCATGGGGCAATCCATGATGGCTGCCTGGAGGCCATATTGGGTTTTCGAATCAGACCAGAAAAGATATCTTGCACAACTAGACACCAGAAGGAACCTGTGTACCAAATTTGAAAAAGATCCATGCAATAGTTCCTGAGAAATCGCAATAACAAAGTCTCATGAGGAAATCTAAGATGGCCACCTGGCGGCCATATTGCATTTTGGAATCGGACCAGAAAGGCTACCTTGCACAACTAGACCACAAGAGAAACCTGTGTACCAAATTTGACAAAGATCCATGCAACAGTTCCTGAGAATTCAAGATAAAAAAATTTCATGGGGAAATTCAAAATGGCCGCCTAGTGGACATATTGGATTTTCGAATCGGACCGAAAAAAGTATCTTGCACAACTGGACCACAAGGGGAACATATGTACCAAATTTGAGAGACATCCATGCAGCACTTCCTGAGAAATCACGATAAAGTTTCATGGGGAAAACTAAGATGGCTGCCTGGTGGCCATATTGGATTTTCAAATCGGACCGAAAAAGGAATCTTGCACAACTAGACCCCAAGGGAAAACTGTGTACCAAATTTGAGAAAGATCCATGTAGTACTTCCTGAGAAATGACGATAACAATGTTTCATGAGGAAATCCAAGATGGCTGCCTGGTGGCCATATTGGATTTTCGAATCAGACCAGAAAAGGCATCTTACACACCTAGACCCCAAGGGGAATCTGTGTACCAAATTTGAGAAAGATCCACGCAGTAGTTCCTGAGAAATCGCGATAACAAAGTTTCATGGGGAATTCCAAGATGGCCGCCTTGTGGCCATATTGGATTTTCGAATCGGACCAGAAAAGGTATCTTGCACAACTAGACCCCAAGGGGAACCTGTGTACCAAATTTGAGAAAGATCCACGCAGTAGTTCCTGAGAAATCGCGATAACAAAGTTTCATGGGGAAAACTAAGATGGCCGCCTGGTGGCCATATTGGATTTTCAAATCGGACCGAAAAAGGTATCTTGCACAACTAGACCCCAATGGAAACCTGTGTACCAAATTTGAGAAAGATCCATGTCGTACTTCCTGAGATATGACGATAACAAGGTTTCATGGGGAAATCCAAGATGGCTGCCTGGTGGCCATATTGCATTTTCGAATCGGACCAGAAGAGATATCTTGCACAACTAGACCCCAAGGGGAATATGTGTGCCAAATTTGAGAAAGATCCATGCAGTACTTCCTGAGAATTTACGATAACAAAGTTTCATCGGGAAATCCAAGATGGCTGCCTGGTGGCCATATTGGATTTTCAAATCGGACCAGAAAAGGTATCTTGCACAACTAGACCCTAAGGGGAAACTGTGTACCAAATTTGAAAAAAAGATCCATGCAGTAGTTCCTGAGAAATCGCGATAACAAAGTTTCATGGGGAAATCCAAGATGGCCGCCTTGCGGCCATATTGGCTTTTCGATTCGGACCAAAAAAGGTATCTTGCACAGCTAGACCCCAAGGGGAACCTGTGTACCAAATTTGACAAAGATCCATGAAGTAGTTCCTGAGAAATCGCGGTAACAAGAATTGTTTACGGACGGACTGACGACGGACGGACGGACGACGGACCACGGACGAAAAGTGATTTGAACAGCCCACCATCTGGTGATGGTGGACTAAAAATTAACAAATATTATACATAAAAATAGGCTAGTCCCTGCAAGTCGGAAACGTTCGACAATTTCCAATGATGCCGACAAGACATCACGATATTCCAAAAATATCAAATTCATATCGCTGATCAGTATTCTTAATTTCGTTCAGTTGAAGCAATATGCAAGGGATGGGAAAAATTGACGACTTCTGTCGACTAAAAGCAACCATATGACTCTACAGGAATACATCCCTCGGCACCTAACAATAAGACTCGAGAATACGGTGGATTCTCGGACGTAGCCTTAGTATCTCAGCCGCGCTTTTATTGCAGCTCTCCATGTGAAGACTCTGAAGTATCCACACGGCCCTAGCACCGGTGTGGAAGCAACGGTGGTCCGCCAGATATGAGGGTCCGGGGACCATGGTATCTGGATCTGGGTGCCCGAAGGGCACCCAGATCCAGATACGAAAGTCCTCCCTCGGAAACCATTGTCCCCCTACCAGCAGAAACCAGTGTCCTGATATCGTTGGTGTCCGGGTCACTGAAATCTAGACAGGAATGTCCCTTCTCATATATATAGGGCCCGGACCATGGCATCTGGCGGACTATGGGCGCTTCCACAGCTATGGAAGTCCTCAGAGTCCGGCATTCCTCAGAGTCCGGTTGACCTACATATGAAACTAAAGGAATAATAAAGACTAGAAATTCTGAACAGAGGTTCGGCCAGCAAATCGGTGGTGCAGTGGGTAAAGGCATAGACGGTGGACAGTACAGCAGAAGGTAAGATTGTGGGTTCGATCCTACTCGGGGTCAGTTGAAAATGTTTGATTTTCTGCATTTCTCATGTACAGCTTTAGTATACGTCTTGTAAAGTTATACCGTCGCATCTTTGTTAAATATATACATATTTTTTAGAAAAAAATAATTTTATATATTGAAGTCAATATACATCTTTATCACGAGTTTTATCTTTGATTGTTTGAGCGAGATACTATTCTTTTTTGGTATAACCCATTTACATAGAAATGCGAAAAGTGTGACCCGCAAATAATATATTTTGTAGACTTCGGCTAATATGTATACATTACCGGTAGTTCAACCAAAGGCGCTCGCAAACTAATGGTGTATTCGTGATAAACACCGGGTATATTTGCCTATGCCATCCAAGATTAAATAAGGGTGGTCCATAGGGGACATCGATAATTTTTTTTTTACATTTTTTTATTATATTTTCTACATTTATTGGGGATGTTCTTGATTTTCGCCTATTTTCTACAAACAGATTTTAGTTTATCACATGTTTTCTTTACATTTTTGTCATTTCTGGTAACATCGACATAAATGACTTTATCGGGGGTTTTTTCAACGAAACCAAACAAAACTCTTGGAAACGTTTACACCGTTTAAACGGCAGAGTAAATCTATAAACCGTCGAGTTTGCTGATTGTCCGAGGATACGTGTTTGTTTTTATTTATATAATGTTCTCATCGCTTACATCCATATCAATATTCACCAGCTTCTTTATCTTATACTCGTATGTATTAATCGAATTGTTTACTACAGGGACAGAACAAGCCCTCTGAGGTTTTATCCCCGTCAACTACGTTTTACAACTATAAATTGTTCAATTATTTTATGTTGATGAATAAATAAACGAATGAATGAATGAATGGGTAAACCTTTAAACCGCGGAGTAACCTTTACACTGCGGTTGCTAGCTTTACTTCGCGGTTTAAAGGTTTCCGCCGTTATTAAGAATGCGAGAAATCTGAAGAAATTCTGTGTTAACCTTATCTGGCCTGGGATGTTTAGGACTCGTCCAGGCCTGGGGGAGGGGTGAATTTGCCCCCCCCCCCCCCACATCCAATAACTATTTTTATTATCCCTTGAGGTAAAGGGACTGAAACTTACCACACTATGCCTTTCCGTCAACCTGTACAATAAAATATTTTTAAAAAACCAAGATGGCCGCTTTGATGACGTCACAGTGACGTCATTTTCAAAAATACCTTTTTTGGTCGATTTTTTTATCAAATTTTGCGAAAATTTTATTCATGTAATTTTTCCAAAAAACATACCCGATAAAGTACCCGTGATTTTACCCGTGATCCTCTGCTCGAGAGGTTATGCAAATAGGCTCGAAATGACTCCAATATGATAAAATACAAATTAACGGATTTTAGTGCCAAAATTTGGTGGGGGGGGGGCGAATGTCCCTACCCCAGGCCTGGTAGGGTTATACAAGGAATTGTTCGCATAAAATAGTCCAAGATATATGGAAAACATGCAAATTTGACCCCGTCTTTGGAATACCCACGGAATATGCCGTTAAAAGAATACAAGTAGTGGCCTAGTTACCCCCACTGAATGGCAGCTTCCACACCTTTCTAAAACAATTACATATCGCGACTTGCATTCGTGGAAACAGAAGAACGTGTTATTTCTCTTGTTGACTTGTAACGTATGCTCGCCAATATGTTGTATTCTTCATTGTAGTGAACAAGCTCCCACGGGACTAGCAAAGAGGCACAAAAAGCCCTTAGGTGTGATGCAGTCTTACCTGGCTATTTCTTAGCATAATTTTCAAGATTTTCTGTTAAAATTATCTTGTTTTTTCATTTCATTTTCGTCCTCACTCACCTCCTCGGTAGGAGGGAGAGACAGAGGGCGTTATTGACATACTTACAACCGGTGACGTCAACAGGTCACTTTCGGCTGACCTTTGTGAGGTCACTCCCGGTTCCGGTCACGTGATCGGAAGTCCTCAATAGTGGAAATAGGCACAACAGCGGAAATCATGCGCAGGTTTAGAGGTCACTTTATGTCACATGACCAGAACCGGAAGTGACTTCACAAAGGTAAGACGGAAATGATCTGTTGGCGCCACCTGTCGAAAGTTGGTCAATAACGCCGCAACTCACCTTTCTATACTACTCTCTGGTAAACATGTTCACGTGTAAACTGGATGGAAAATCGAGGCGGACACTGGGCTCCAGGTTAGGACTTTCGTCTCCTGGAAGCCAGTGTCCCAGGACATCCAACTCCAGACCTGAATGTCCGACGGACAACTAAATCCAGATCTTAGTGTCTTGGGACACTTACGTCTAGACGCGATTGTCCCCCGGACACTGGATGCATCGGGCCACCGTTTCCGTCACACCGGCTCAAGCGGAATTAGATACGCTAGCTTGGGAGCAGTGATGACAGATCAGCGCAAACAACTCTTCTGATGTTAATGGATGAGCATCGTTGATGTCTCATGGAGTAAACGCCCCAACACAGGGTAACCTGTTAAATGCACTGTCCCCGGGTTAAGCGGAATAACACGCAAGTTACGAAATGTAACCACATAGATCTTACAGCCACATACGTATTTTTCTATCAGCATGCGATATGTACCGCCAAATTTGAAAACCTTGTAGTGGAGGAGCTTGGTGTGATAGCCCTGTTTTATATGTTTCTGCAGTAATGTTTTGTGATGTTGATTAAAATCGTCACATTTGACAAAGGATCTAGCGGATATAAAGGATTTTTATACAGTGGAATACACATACAGCGGAGTGTTTTGTTTGTTCGCTATTTCCATGGGTCCATAATGATTCTATTAACGTTGGAAGCAGGTGCATGAAAACTGGTTTTCTTCCGATCTATATCTTGATCACCAAGACAATTGCTATTTGTAAAACAACCTATGTGAATTATATATAAATATTTCAAAATAGATCACAAATGGTAAAGAATTTGGTGTAGAGAGCTGAATAAAGGGACAGTACTGGAAAACAAAACAAAAGACGATGGTGATGTTTGTCATTTCTGTGTACATCTAAAATGTGCTTAATGAGGTGTCAAACTCCAAGATTAAGCCAAACAAATAAATTGTGATCTTAGGGTGGATTTAGTATGAGACATAATATTAGGCCTTATGGTAGATCCATCAGAATAGCTTTGGGACACTGAACAGTATGTAATCCTGCTTAGACCCACAACGCTCTACAAATGACACCTTGTCGACGAACTTAATTAGTGGCCACTTTGGCCAATAAATACCATTATGGAATTACCAGAAGAATATGGACGTCCTATCCATTTGTCACAATATACAGTTGCAAATTAAACGATATTTTATTGCCGGTGCCATCAGTTCGTTTTAAGCTAAGTTGTCAAATTATCGTTTGTTGATATGAGCTATCAAGCTTGACTAATATACATTCGGCAACGACTCACTTGATTAGTGCATTTTAGGTCTTAACAAACATTTAGATACCGGATCATCCTGATGCTTATACATGCAACGTTATTAAAAAGTGTTGACCGTTCCTCCCAGTCGAGGAAGCTGTCGAATACAAATGTAGTTGAATTGCCGACAAAAGCGCAAGAAAACGCAAAAATACTTCGGAGATTCAGCAGCCCTCAAGAAAAGATTAAAGAATCAATCCGATTCGCCAGAAAGTTTCAATTGTCCTTACAATGCAGCACCAAGTAGTGCCGAGACTGTATGTCGAATGTTCATATATCGGCCATTAATCAGTGCGCCAGAATGTCGATACGCTTTAGTCAATGAATCTATGTCGTTGATCCCAACAATCTCTGGAAGAATAGAATTTCTTTCCTTGTACCACGTGCTATTTGAATCTACGCTGTACCAAAACAGTACACGGCTCTTTGAATCAATAGCACGGGGTTTCTGGCTCGTAAAGATAAGGAATCATCTCCTGTCTAAGACAAAGGAATTGTGGCTTCGATTTTATTCATTGGTCTGTCTTGGCAGATAGCATTTCCGTAAAGTGTGTATTTAAAAATTAATGCAGATGTGCACGATGTTATTCGGAATCTTTATCCTTCGGAAACCATACGATAACTAGGAAGTAACCGACACGTCTTCCACTGTGTCAGGAATTTTTCGTGTCAGATACTGTTCATTATCACTTTGATTCCTTGACGAGTTCTCAGTATACGCGCTTGTCGTATCAACAGTGAAAGCACAACCAGACTCCAGATACCAATGAACAGTTCAAAGCTAATGAAAGCATTCTGGATTATGTCAATTCCTTAATTTCTAGATAATTAGACCGTCACGCCCGTGAACAGTTACAACCCAGATTGATTCACGTACGTCAGGTAAACTTAAATCTTTCAAATTGTCTTGAATTTACCATATCTTGAGCTTACCGTCAATCAGAATGTGATTTCCTATAGCACAAACGGTTGACATTATTTTCTTTCAAATTGACTCCGCCCAACGAGGAAATAACAGTGGGTGAGTGAGTGGATATGGTTTGACGTCGTTTTCAACACCATTTACGTCATATCACGACCTTTAGTTCCTATTCCTTTTCACACCCGGCAACCACACGATTTTTTGATTGATTGAAATTGTAGTTTAAGGGCCGCTTCCCATTCGGATTTCGCGGCCCATCAACTCAATGTTTTATTTGGATTTCGCGGTACATTTCTTTGTTTTCTTTTAATATCTTTTCCAGCGCTAAATAAATAAATAAATAAATAAATGAATAAATAAATAAATGAATAAATAATAAATAACAATGATAGATTAGCAGGAGATGTAAATAGAAGTAAATAAGAGTCGCTATGTACAAGTTCGTAAGTCTCTTTCGGGTTTTTTGGGTTAAGCTATACTAGTAAATATGAGTTCACTGTTGGTCTAATCGCGTGGATGATTCCTTTGTCTTGGTACCCCTTTGTACGCACAAAGCCGTCCAGAAAAAACTGGGAGAACCATGGGCGTCTTCAGGATTTTTCGAATCGACTTCCCTAACGACGCCCTTGGGAACAGGGTGGGTTCTTCCAGAAATCTGTGCCTGTAACAATTGCTTGGAGTGTGTATTGGGGCACAGGACGGCAGGTCTACGTCCTATATTGTGTGAAAGTCAAAGGATGATATGTGTTGAGGCGTCATTTCGGTGTCATATATGGGGTAGCATGTCTGTGTGGTTTAGGATTTGGTATTCTGGTTGCTCAGTTCGGTGGAGTAGCCTGTCTAGCGTGGTACAGGGTCGAGTATTCTGGACGTTCTTGTTGTCCGACGATGATGATCTTCATGCATGTTTATCTCCATTTGGTGCTGTTTCATAATATTTGTCGTCATCGGTGTTCTGTTTCATGGCTGGTCTTACTCGTCTGTGGTCTTCAGTGTGCTGTGCCTGTATTACAAAGAATAGAAGAGTTTGTAGTTTCTTGTTTTCTGGTGTTATTTTTTGCCATCGACTGGCACTATCGTGATCTAAGTCACACATGATCAATATCAATAAATAATTAGGTACTAAATATTATAAATAAAAATATTATTATAGTTAAAGCCGATTGTGAATGTTTCATATAACCTCCAGTCTTCTGCCCCTGTATGAAGACCGGACGGTTAACATTCGCTAACGAGGGTTGGAAATAAGGGAACACAATTTGGTCGGAGCTCGTTATTAGGAGCTTTTAATTTGATCAGTGAATTTGTCTATGTTATTGCTATGGCATTTTGATTGGTTAGTGTCCAAATTTGATCAGTCATTTCTGATCACTGACCCTTATTTCCGCCCCTGTAAAATAGTTTTGACTCTAAGCGTGCTACATTTATTCAAATTTGGTCCTAAGTTTATTGGTGTCTTGGTGTAACCATATGGTATTAAATGGTAGAGTGATAGTCAGTAGATTTGATGTAAGCTAGTAAGGTGGAGTATACTTTGTTTATAAGAGGTGGTTTAGGATTTAATATAGAAGCCAACGACAGAGGGACATTTAAGTTTTTGAGTTCGTTTTCCAGTGTTCGGCGATAGAGGTCATGTTTTGGGCATTTGAGTATAAAATGTTCTATCGTTTCTTCTTCGTTGTTGCATGAAGTGCATAGTGGTGATGTGTTTTTTATTAGCTTAGATAAGTGAGATTTTAGTCCTGTTTTGCCTAGTCTTAATCTTGTGATGATGCGGTCGTCACGTTTACTGTTTAGCTGGAATCCAAAACTCCTTCTTTTCCCCTTATCTAGAATACTATGTAGCCATCTACCTCGGTTTTCTTCGTTCCATTCCTTCTCCCATTTACTATCTATTCTGGTTTTAATGATAGAATTCAGTTCTTTGGTTCCTAGTCCTATATGCACGTCAGGTGCAGTTTTGGTGAGGCTGTCTTTGGCTGTCCTATCAGCGGCTTCATTTCCCCTAACGTCCACGTGGGCGGGAATCCAAGCTAAAATGGCGTCAATGTCATTGTCTCGTATTTGTGTGCATAAAATTTCTATTTCGTGTATGAGGTCAGGTCTGCTGTCAGATTTGGAGTTCTTTATAGATACCAGTCCGCTTAAGGAATCGCTAAGAATAACGGTGGAAACAGGTCGGTTCTGAAGAACCCATTCGAGAGCCTTGATTATGGCGACTAATTCAGTGGTGTATACAGACATATTGTCTGGTAGTTTGAAACCTTCGTGAATGTCAAGTTCTGGTATAACGAATGCAGAACCTGTATTGTGACTTGTGTTTTTGGAGCCGTCTGTATATATTTTCAAGCGATTTTTCCAATGTGTGTCAATATATTCGAGGGCAGTGACTCTTATATGCTCTGGGTTGTCCTGTTTGGTGATGTAGCTATGTATATTCGTGTCCACGTGTGGTGTGATTAGTTGCCATGGTGGTCTATTGACCTTGTCAGTGTCAGAGATACAAGAGATAGGGATGTCGTGTTCTTGGAATAGTCGTTCTATCGTGTAACCGAATGGTGCGGAGTCTTTTTCCCATTTCCTTTTTAGGAATTCGTATTCGGTTTTTGGGCCAAAAATGTTGTGGCATGGGTGGTTTTCGCCCTTGGCTATTGTTTTCCCTGCATATTTCATTGACAGCTCTTCTCGTCTTAAGTGTAAGGGTTTTTCATTAGTTTCTATTTGTAGACTACATAATGCAGTTCCTTTGAACGCCCCGGTGGCTATTTTTAGGGCCGAATACTGAATGCTGTCTATTCTTTTCAAATGGGTCTTGCATGCTGATTGATACGCGATTGAAACCACACGAGTAAGGACCTATTCCTTTTAACACCGGGACCTCACGGGTGGGGTCCTATTCCTTTTCACGCCTCTTACGACAAGCTCTCTGAGCAGCTGAGGCCTATTCTTACTATGACCTGGACTGTGCACATAGACACCACAGGTCAATCCCCGGGAGCCTCACGGGAATAACAGTTCTAGTATAATACTTTATGAGAGCGTGAGAAGCCACCATAACTGTGTTAAAAAAACATCGTTATAGGAATGCACATAATGTGCCGTGAGATGTTTAGACTGTGTCGGTTGAGGGAATTCAATTCGGATATGTGTTGGTTTAATGCCGTGTAGAATGTAGGGAGCATGGTATGATTATCATCTCTTTCTCTGGCTTAGGCTCGAATAATGGACAGTCCAAATAGATGTGATTTCGTCAGGTATTTCTTAGAAGTCTGGAAAGCAGTTACCCCTCATGTTGTCGAATGGAGGCTATCCGTAAAACCGTACTAACGGCATATTCGAAGCCCCGAGAAAATAACCGTCAAGGGCGACATGCTTGATACACAAAGAATACAATGGGTATGTTTAGAATTCACCAAGCCGCAATATGCATGTTAGGTTCGTTAATCCGATGACTGACCTTGCCTCTACAGGAAAAGACATCTGTTTCCAGGAGAGGAATCAACACTGGAGGCGAGATAGACATCCGGTTTTCACCCTTCTCTCAGCGAACGTGTCACATCAAAAATGATGGTTCGAATACAAGTACAGCGCACAGCGTCTCAACCCATGCATTATACGTTGCAATATATCAACTGGACGCTTCACATTTCATCAAACTCCGCCTGTAAATGGAGATGGATATGCGGTTCATTGTAACTGCTGGGCCGTCATTAAGGTTCATTGTAACTGCTGGGCCGTCATTAAGGTTCATTGTAACTGCTGGGCCGTCATTAAGGTTCATTGTAACTGCTGGGCCGTCATTAAGGTTCATTGTAACTGCTGGGTCGTCATTAAGGTTCATTGTAACTGCTGGGCCGTCATTAAGGTTCATTGTAACTGCTGGGCCGTCATTAAGGTTCATTGTAACTGCTGGGCCGTCATTAAGGTTCAGTGTAACTGCTGGGCCGTCATTAAGGTTCATTGTAACTGCTGGGCCGTCATTAAGGTTCATTGTAACTGCTGGGCCGTCATTAAGGGATAATTGAACTACATATTAGATCCGTACAACAATGATACTATCATGAATGTTGACCATGTAATTAATATTCCACTAATGCATCATTATATGACAGATACTACATGTTTCTGTGTAATTTCCCTTGCATTTTTCTGTCTTCTCAATACACCGCCCACTAGCATTCATATATTTCAGAGAGCTGAAAAATATTAGTTCAATGTCCCATGAATGGGATTGTCTTCTTTACATTAAATACACTAAAAGATCCGTGCGTGGGCAAGACGAGAAAAGGTAATTACCAGCAAACGTGGTGTTGGAACGTCACCCTCATGCTATATCAGAGATCCTCACCAACCCCCGGGAACTATACCGTTGAAGATTGTGAATCTCCAAGACTATAATACTGTTATCTTTTTGTCATATTTGTTAGCTCTGAATTATTCCCTCTTGCTATTGCGCCAATTCCGATTGAGAATATTCACACTGGAATGATTATTTAATGAACATAACACATCTCTGATAGTAGCTAGAATGTAAAAAGAAAGTATTACGTACTGTCCAAATTAATGACGTGTGGCTCGCCCACTCCACTCGTAATTGTCTCGTTGGTTGTCTCTTTTTACTGTGTATTTTTCGCTCTCTGACTTACCGCCTTCCATCAAGGATATTAACTTGATGTGAGATACTCACATCTTTTATATATCGTAATGTCTCTGTAGTGATCTTCATTTTCTCAGATTACGTCCATAAAACGTGGTAAAAGATAAACGTCAACATTGTTTCAGTCACATGGACTTGCAGATATGTATATCATTACATTTTCCATTCCATACCGAATATTCAACTGTGCCATCATCGCCATCGAGTGCGTTCTTATATGAGACATATTTTAAGAGTGAATTGGTATAAAAAAACGTAAGCCCTTAATTTGCCGAAATCGTGCGAATTCATTCAAATTTTTACGACCCCTTAATGTCTCGACATTTTAACTTCTTTCTTCAATAACAGTAATTCACAACTGATCACAACGTATGTGCATCGAAGCTATTCCGAAATCTCTATACGTATGTTTCAATTAGTGTGTGCTTCCGCTGTCTTTTTTTTATTTTTATTTTATTTTATTTTTTATTTTAAGTATTATTTACTTCTTTACTTTGACTTAACCATTCACTGTCAATATATGAAAGAAAAAGGCGTAGGTGTCGGTGATCAGTTACCGGAGGACGTCTAAAACGCAAGAAGGAGGCTCAATGGTGACTTCAAACAAGCCAAACTGGAAACACGGCGGGTGTACTGGAGAGGGCGAAAATTATATATCGACGGGGCAGAGATCAGGGCTCCTGCATCTGAACGAAATTGGGAAAGATCACAGCCATTTCAACAAAACCGGGGAATGTCACAGCCCACGAGATAGAACTGGTGTGAAGGTGAGCTAAAATTTCTTGTATGGAACATTGACGGTTTGACAGATGAAAAACAATCATGTGATTCGTTGTGCAATTTTTTGAACGACTATGATGTCATCATGCTCAGAGAAACTTGAACAGCTAAGCAGAGCAAAATAGAGCTGAGCGGATTTAGGCCGATTCATTCGCCCCGTAACTAGGTTCACGAAAGAGCCAGACGGCGTAGTGGTGGAATTATAATTTATGTGTGATCCGAATTATTTCCTGGAATCAAATGTATGAAAAAGAAGAATTATTGTATATGGATTAAATTTGACAAACTATTCTTCCGAAATGCAAGTGACATTTATGTGTGTGGTGCTTACTTGCCTCCTGAAAGATCAACGTTTTATAACATTCATTGTGGAGATGTGTTTGACCAATTGCAAACGGATATAAATTACTATTCCAATTTGGGGTCTGTTCTACTTATGGGTGACCTAAATGCCACGACAGCCGTGTCACCAGATTTTGTAATCCACGATGGCCCACTGCCGTTCGAGGATGATGAAGCCGATAACTGTGACAGTCCATTGAATATGACATCCATGGACAAAAGAACTAACAGTTTTGGTCTATCTTTTATTGACTTGTGTAAAGCAAAAGAACTTCGCATAGCAAACAGCCGCTTGTATAATGATTGTGGTGTAGGGATATTTACGTTTTGCAGTGATCAAGGAAGAAGTGTGATTGACTATTTATTGTTACGTCAGACTGATTTTGAAAAAGTGAAATCATTTGAAGGTGATGATATGCTACCTTATAGCCATGCACCGCTCAAATTCTCATTACACTGTGGCTCGATAAACCAATTGCAAACAAATGTGAAAGGATGGTGTGAAAGTGTGAACATGAACAAGATTTTATTGATGTTCTGGACCGTAATAAATGTAAATTAGAGGACATCGTCCAAAATGAATTGACAGATCAAGTCTCTATACATGACTGTGTTGATAAATTCTCAAAAACGCTAGTTGAATTAGCTGAACCATTTTTCAAAATTAATTATTCAATCAATCCAGGAAAAGTAAGCTTTGTAAATAAAAATAATCGTAACAGTGATTGGTTTGACGAGGAATGCAAAACAACAAAGCATGAATATCTAGATGCTATTGACATATATAATGCTCATTATTCTGAAAATGATAGAATTGTAATGCTAGAAGCTCGAAGGATCAACATGCAAAAAGAAAAAGAAGACTCATCTTCTGAAACAATCAAATTTGATTAGACAAATGAAAAATGGTAGCCCATGACAGGTTTGGAAAATGTTTAAAAAAAACTAAAGCGAACTGTGAATCGAATATAACACCTGAGGCCGTTTACCGTCACTTTAAAGAATTGAGCGAAGAAACCACTATTATAGGTACTAGTAGGGACTTTTCGACTGTTGATGATAGGGAGGACAATTTTGTAGTACATGAACTTAATGCTGAAATTACACTGGGGGAAATAATAAAAGCTATAAACAGACTTAATACGAATAAAGCACATGCTAGTGATCTATTAATCAATGAATTTTTCAAATCTGGAAAAACGGTTTTATCGCCAATATTCCAACTATTATTCAATAGCATCTTTGATTCCGGTTGCTCTCCCTCTGCCTGAGGAGAGGGTCTTGTGTTACCAATATACAAGAAAGGTGATAAGAACGATGTAAACAATTATCCTGGGATAACATTAATTAGCTGTCTAGCCAAGTTATTCACACACATATTAAATGAGCGGATCGTTACCTGGGCTGAACATAATTCTGTAATCAGCGATGCGCAATTTGGATTTAAGGCAGATGTAGGGACAACAGACGTAATTTTTGCATTACATTGTCTGATATCTAGTTTTTTAGCTGAAGAGAAAAAGGTGTATTGTGCTTTTGTTGATGTCACAAAAGCATTTGATTGCACTGAAAGGAAATACCTGTGGTATAAGTTATCAAAAACTGGAATTTGGGGAAAAATGTTAGCAATAATTAAGGCCTTATTTTCATTAGCTAGATCCTGTATTTTACATCAAGGTGTGAAAACAGAATATTTCCCCAGTTATCGTGGTGTATTGCAGGGTGAAGTCCTTTCTCCATTTTTATTTTCTCTCTTTATGGATGATTTAGAGCAATACCTATTAACAAAATCGAATGATAGCATTGAACTAGACGAACTGACACGGTTTTTATTGATGTATGCTGATGATATCGTCTTATTTTCTGATTCTGTTGAAGGGCTTTAAAGAAAATTAGACATATTAAGAATATATTGTAAGGAATGGAACTTGCAAGTAAATATTTAGAAAGCAAAGATTATGGTCTTCCGCAGAGGCAGAAAATTATCTAATGCAGAGTCGTGGAAGTATGATAATTGTAAGATTGAAATTGTCAATTCTTTTGTATATCTGGGTATTGTATTTACTCCATTTGCTACATTTACAAGTGCACAACAGTCCCTAAAAGAGCTAAATTGTTTACTATCAAAAATTCGAAGGCTAATTCTACCCAGTGACGTGATTTTGGAATTGTTTGATTCATACGTGGGCTCTATCTTGAATTATGGTATCGAGGTATGGGGATATCACACTGGACATGCATTTGAACGTGTCCACCGAAAGTTCTTTAAACAGCTACTTGGAGTTCATAGTTCCACGTCGAATGCTGCAGTTTATGGAGAGCTCGGTAGACTCCCTTTGCGATTTGTACGGCTTTGTCGAATTCTGAAATATTGATTTAAATTAATAAACAGTGAAAATTGCATTTTACAGGGAGTATATAAATATTTGACATTTATGACAAAAACATAACGAATTGGGTGTCGCTTTTAAGAGACATGTTGTGTACTTTCGGCTTTCCCGAGGTATGGCTTTTCCCATTTTCTGTTGATTATACTGCTTTTCAACGTATATTTCGCATTAAGCTGAAAGATAATTTTACAACAACTTGGTTTGCAGATATAGAATCTCCAAAATTAGCGATGTATAAATATATTAAGACTGAATTTTGCTTAGAGCCTTATATAATAAAAATAAGTAACAGTAAGCATCTCATCGCGTTAAGTAGGCTAAGAACCTCTTCACATAAGTTGAAAATAGAAACAAGGAGACATGGCAGTAATCGTTTAGAAATAAAAGATCGATTGTGTCAATACTGCAATCAAACGTGATAGAAAATGAATTTCACTTTCTGCTCATTTGCCCGCTGTAAAAAAGTATTAGAGAAATATATATCAAAAGTTATTTTATACCATGCTATGTGACGAGGGGCAGGTTATGCCCAAGCCGAAAAAAATAAAAGAAATATCTAGGAATTAATGGAGAGACTGTAGACTATAATTATGTTTGCTGGAGATCTGATAATCCGGCCTATCAAAAAATATGAAAATATAAGCGGGATATAACGGGGATATAATTCAGGCTTTCAGTTGGGACACCCTTAATGATTAGTATAATTATCAATTGAATGAAAATGTAAAATACACTGGAATATAACAGAGATATCATGTAGGCTTTCACTTTTGACATCCTGAATCACGGATATGAAGATTCACACTATTTCGAATATGGGTTATTGCTAACTTCTCAGATTAGCTTGCACGCAAACACATATATGCTTTATCTGTGATTTGAGAGGGTTTTTGCAACATTCTATGTATCCTTAGCTGCAAGACTAAGTATAGATCCATTCAACTTATCACCATCGTTGGCGTGTCATCAATAGTGTAAGAAATGGGCAAAGATGAATACCGGTATATGATTTTTACAATTTTCAAATATATCGACAGATGGATCAGATGCGTTTAGTCCATCGGGATTCCAGGAATTCTCTGTGCAGAAACTACTACATGTATATAGGTAGTGATTCGAAGAGAGGCGAATTACACGTATGGGTTGACAACTGTCGGAATATGGGAGTGAGCAATTGATGCCTGGCTCGACAACTTCACCCTACCAGGCCTGGCGAGGCCATTATGGACCCCAATACTAGACTATACCAGATTTTCTGTGCTATCTCTGGAACGAAAAAAAATTGAGAGCTGACACTCCGCGGCTGGGTCATTTATCATATTGGGGTCATTTTTAGCCTATTTGAATAACGCTTCGAGCAAAGGATCATGGAAAATTCAAGATCGCAGTTACGTGGGGTAGCAGAAATCAAATTAATATTTGCTAATGTATTATGCAGTTTTGCGCAGCAATGATATAAAAAACAATTTTCAATTTTTTTTTTTAAATGAAGTAATCAAAGCGGCCATCTTGGATTTTTACATTTTCTGATAGAACTTGACCCAAGGGCATAGTGTGGTAAGTTTCAATCCCCTAGCTCAAAGGGTAAGAAAAATAATTAAGCCTGGACAGGTCCCAAAAGGCCCAGGCAAGATAGTGTTAATATTTGGTAATCGAACAACACAGGCTTTGCTGAAGTACTTCTTGAACAATATGAAGCAATGGCGGCGTTCATAGGATGCCCAAACTGGAGTACTATTTAAATGAAAACTGAAAATAACTGGAAATATGTGTGAGTGGTGAGATTTTGACAAACGTTATAACAAACTGTCTTGTTATCGTTAAAAATTGTTGATCGATTATCTCTTCAAAAAATACATGTAGGTTAGAATGTGTTTATTAGTCTTCTTTTATACCAGTGTTAACTTTGTTGGTGTACTGTTCAATTATTTTTCTTACTCAATGAGTTCTCTTAACCTGATGAATCAATACAGAATTTTGTTTTAATCCACCTCTGGAAAAGAACGTCCACTACTTCCTGAATGTATTTTTACACTGGCATATCCTGTGTCGTTTACCATTGAATAGTTCGACATTTACTGTCCGTACACTAGAGCAAACAGAGAGACGTGTTCCTGGAATTATCTTTGTTGGAGACCTCATCATTCGCCCTATTAATAGAATAAAATCGCAAAAGATATGGAAATCTCCTGCTTGTGTTCTATGGTGACATCCTGAATCACGAATTCCACATATGTTTTGATATCTCAAAATATCACGACTGCTATTTTTCCGCAAGTCAAATTATTTCTAATCAACTAGGTTATTCTATATGTATATATACTTAATTATCTTCGCTTGATTGTATATCTGCTCGATAACGGGCGCTGTGATCAGCAAATAAAGAACCTTGAACCTTGAACCTTGAACCTTGATCGAAAAGTTGGTTTTGGCTAAGCTCTGAGCCGGACATTTCGCACGCAAAAATGCATGTTTGATATGGAATTGTCTTGTTGCCAGTGTTGGAAACTGGCGACAGGTTAGAAGCCAAAAAGTGTTTTATGTCAGTGGTTACCGTCGAGCGTAAAAATGTCTTTCGAATATTGACGCAGAAATTGTGGCCGGCGACGACGGTATACCGAATGTCGGATCTGAAATGTCGGATCCGAACATGGTCTGTGGTTAAAATGGTGGAGAATGAAGCGCTTGGTGGAATCGAGCCTCACATACATGTGTCCTCAAAAAGAACTGCATTCTGCTAGTACTTTCCTCGCTTGGACCGTTTTGTCTCTCTAACGGTCACATATAGTTCATCAAATTCCATCGGATGACTTTATGGAGCTATCACATCATTGCTGTTGGTATTTATATCTAATGCCGCTCGAGTCGGTGAAAGGGACCGTGGGCTCTTGTCATTCAAGATGTCCACATGAACAACTACAACAAAAGCGTGGCTGGAACACATATCATCACAAGGATCATTTTTTGTTCTTGTGATGTTCTCAGATATGCTGTCACAATATTGGACTGTGGGACCATATGAATTATTTTCAATACCCTTCATATATTTTCTCCACTTTATAAGTTGCGTTTAAATGTTTTCTGTATATGGCGAGATTCTGCTGATGGACGTTTCGTCCCCAGACTTGTCCTCTCATTGTGATAGTTATTTGTGTCTGTGGTTAAAATGGTGGAGAATGAAGCGCTTGGTCGGCGTCGGGTTTCACAGAATAAGAACGTGCATTCAGCTAATATTTCCCCAGTTCGGCCCGTTTCGTCTATCACATACCACTTCATCACATTTCATCAGATTAACTGACAGAGCTATCAAATCATTGTTCTTGGATATTTGTATATAGTACCACTCAAACCGGTGCTAGAGGCCGTGTGGTCTTGTCATTCAATATCCCCCCATAAACAGAAAAAAAATAAAAGCGTGGCTGAGATACAAATCATCTCAGGGATCATTTTTTGTTCTTCTGATGCTTTTAAATATGAATTACAAGCGTCTGGTCCGTCATTCATAATTCAGCCGCCGTCCATTAGAGAATATCCGCGTCCATAATCCAAAGACCTATTCCATATAACAGTATTTGCATCAAATTCAAAAAAACAATCATAGTATACATAAACATGGGCTTGTTTCCTGCAAGAGAGAAGCGGTCAACAGTTTTCAATATGTTCCAAAAGTATCAAATCCGTATCGCTGATCAGTATTCTTAATCCATAATATTCGTTGTAAAATCGTCATCTAAAGAATGATGTATCTCAGTCACGCTTTGATTGTGACTGTTCATATGAGTAAGATGAGGATCTTGAAGTACATGGGTTCATCCGGCCCCTAGCCCGAATATTAGCCTGTGGGGTCATGACTTCTTGATTTACAGCGGCATATTTCCCCTCCGCATTCACATGTTGCGTTTAATGGAGGTATCATTCTGCTGATCTTAGTTTCCATTATTCCAGGAGCTTGAGCATGGAACATTCCATCTCTGTCCAAACTCATTTCCTCCGACTACTTTAAAATGTGCCACCAGTTTTAAGATGAGAAATTCGAGAAATTTTATCTCGACTTTGATGAAATGGAAAAACAATCTTGATGTCATATTTGAGTGAGGGTTCAATGTACAAGACCTTAGCTCTGGATTATTCTGATTTTGATTCCTACTGGAATTTGGTTGATTCTTATACATCTACACATATTGCACGCATTTTGAGGGACATGAGATTGTAGCTAGAAATCATGTTTGGCCCTTCTCAGAATTCAATTAATAATCCACTTCTCTTACACTTGGATGCATTTTTTATCAGAAAGATCATCAATAAGTCTATCACGATAGTGTAACAAATATGAGAACCCTGAAAGATGTCGCCACTCAGTAAGGAGGATGGCAGGAGATTCACATTGATTTTACATCGACTCAGTGACACTCAGACATCCGTATATGAACATTCTTCATCTGAATTTATCCAGATGCTGACATTTGTTTGTTGCAATTTTCATACGGTTCACGTCAGTAAGAAATTTGCAGGGAAATTCTTATCTCACTGTCAGAAGGTGTATATTAAATATTAATTTTATCATTTTTGCTCTCATAAATGTTTATGATACGCAGGACTTGCAATATAAGAATACGACAGCGATGTCATATATATTGATGACCATGAACGGAGTATGTAAATGTATTAAAGTTCTTAATTTGGCGCTTTAAAGTTGATGTTTGCAGTGAGAAATGAGAAATATTTTAGATTATTGAGTCGGAAATCCTCAATGTATGTTGGACATGACGCCCTCACCCCGATCCTACACACATCAATTATGTTAATCGCATTAAAGCAGTTAATGTTTCTGTACATACTAGTTGACCCTTCTAACTGCTAATCATGCCGTAGTAGATATAAGACGAATCCAGCATCGAAGTCGCAGTAAAATCTGGACTGCTGATATCAATTTCGTCTTTACAGTGATAAATTCATGGTGATACTGAACTGATCGCCGAGCTACATGTACTCCGTTATATTTCCTGACCGGTATACATAATCAACCTCATTCCAGAGTGGTATGCATCAATTTAAATGCTAAAATATTATCGCCATTTGCAAGATCATTGCTGCTCCAGGTTTTAATGCTCAACCATGTTGTTCATACCTACTCGGTCAAATTCAAGTCTAGGGAATAAGTCGGAAATTTATTCCAGGATAATAATTGTAGGTTATACTAATTTGGACAGGAGTACTATGTTATATTCCTGGAAACCTTGAGAAGTGATGGCTGTTTTTCTTTTTCGAGTAATATAGCTTGCGTACAATGAAACATTTATTGTAGAGGTTGTATGTCATCCACAGACGCGAAAGGCTCTTGACAACCTCCGTTTTAATCCTCGTTACAAGAAGGCCAATTTAACCACACAACACAACTGGCACTTCAGTTCATAATCCTTTCCTATAGTGCAATCTCCATTTACTGGTGAATGATGTTTTTCCGTTTACTCTGATTATCAAATCGTAAAACGTGTCAAGAAAACGTGATGCTATGCACGACAGATGGGAACTGTTAAGCAGGCTATTTTCTGTTCCAATTATTTGTAGTAATTTGCCTGTAATTGCAAAGTCCTCTGGGGTTTTATTCCAGCCAATTAGTTTATCGATTTTCCTTGGAGTGTATAATATATATATATTACTTTATTTGGTGAATAAACATAGATCAAAAAAACAAACCATACACGTATGTGCTATAATTGTTTAATATTTCAGGGAGATGGCGAATTTGTTTACCATTAAAATAGACTGTGTAATCATTTTACAGCATTTAACTGGTGGATATAAAACAGGTTTGGTAATGGCTTCAGTGCAACTGCCAGCCTGTTCAAGATGATAATTGCTGTTAAGCCTGATCTGTCCTATACGATCGAATGTCTAGTCTGTGACAACCTTCGAACAACCAGGTACTTATACAGATTCATCAAGACCATTGTTTCACACCATTCCAGCGGTATTTGATTAAATAGCCTTCTTCAAATTTATTGAATAAACAATAATTGATGTACAATATTTTAATAAAACAAAGTTCGAAAGACCACCGTGCTCAAACAAAACATTTTCCTGATAAAGTACCATGATATGTAGTTGATGGTAAAATGATTTCATGAAGCACATTTGAATGTAAACCCTATTTGCGGAAAGAGTTCATCCTGCAGGATATACATTTCTCACATTCGGGTCAATAGGAAATAATTTCTCAAAGGGTGTCATCGAATCATCCATGCGCATCTGACATATTTTCATTCTCATATACTGTAGGTGTATTTTGACATCATGGTTATATAGGCTGTACGTCACCAATTGATATGAATCAGGGATGATCTCCAGAAGAGAGACAATGTTAAGAATTGAGATATATCATATCCGGTCCGAAAGTTCGCTCATTTCGTATTGCATCAAAACATATAGTCAAATGCTTACAGTGCACGAAAAGCTGTCAGTTAATGCGTGCATATTGACATCATGGCATCGAATATTTACTTTGCCATCTGCTGTCAGTATCTCAGCGATGACGGAGAGTTATGCGAATCATGGAATAAATAGATCGTGTCCATCATGAACTTCAAAGAGACTCGGATTGACACAGCTCACCAATTACCAATATACGAGTTCTCAGAGCATTTCCATCATATCTCTCTAGATTTGTATCTGATATCGCTTATGTCGGTGCTAGGGGCCGTGAGGTCATGTCATCTAAAGATACAGCACATATCACGAATCGTTAGATTCTTGGTATGTGCTTTAGAATAGGTTAAGCAGAAGACTATACTGCGAACAGCTCACCAATTACCAATATACGAGTTGTCAGAGCATTTCGATCATAGCTCTCTAGGTTTGTATCTAATACCGCTTATGTCGGTGCTAGGGGCCGTGTGGTCATGTCATCTAAGTTGCCACATGAACAGGTACAATAAAAGCATACCTGAGATACAACACATATCACGAATCGTTAGATTCTTGGCATGTGCTTTAGGATAAGTTAACCAGAATACTATACTGTGAAGTCATGTGGTTCTGTCAGTATGTCGGCACCTCTTCCCACTTCCCTTATATGCATTGTAATTACCACAGAATATCTTGCACGCAATCCACAGGTGTCGGTAATCTACATATGCGTGCATATTTTCTCTTTGCGTGTTCCACACAACACTGGTATTAGGTGGAACACTAATTTTTTCTCATGCATGCAGAAAACCATTACATTTTGTTATTACTAGAGAAGCCGAGCACTGATGGAAAAGGGTCACTGTTCCCCCTTTACGCCATTTCCAGCAAAAAATAATCTGAATAAGCGGAAACACAAGTTAAACATCTTATCTGACAAGAAGATGCATGGTCCACAGCTAAGATATTCTAATGGCCACGCGTGAACCCGGATAACTACATGACAAGTCGACAACTGTGACCGCACGATCCTTACGACTGGATTAAGGTTCTAAGATCCATGCTCATCATTAAGTTTACAATATCCCTAGCGATAAGGTTTCGGATAATTCATTTTTTTTCTTTTCTTTTTTTTGCTCAATAGAATATACTGTAATTATATTCATCAAAACGAGTTCTGTATTTTCTGAAAGCAATTGATTAATAGAAATAGACTATTTTTGACATACTGATAACCACAGTTGCATTTAAATGGAGCGGTTTGTGAGAATTTAGTCTTCAAATTTTCTCGTTATAACATTTAAACTTCTCACCAAAAATATAGCATTTCAACTGAAAAGCGTACTTCATTTTTTTCTTTTTTTAATCTCGTTCAATAATTCGAATAAATCGGAATAACGCCATCCCTTCCACTATAAGCATGTTATAACTAGGCCCTGCAACTATAAGTATGTTTATCTGGGCCGAACTCCGTCTAGCTGGTGGTAAATGAATGCAAGTATAGCCTGACGATGGATTTATGTTCGATAATATAATTTGGCTCCTATTCTACTTTAGTGCAATCAGTGTAATTCGAAACTAATCGCAACCTCTTTTCGAGTGACCGTGTTTGAGTCGAAGCGTTCCATTTTATTTTATTGCTATAATTCCGCTATTTTATTGCTATAATTCCAAGCTATCATTAATGAATCAGCCAACGTGACATGCATGATTATTGCAATATCTCATTGGTCTGCCCACGAAATATTAAGTATCGCTTTGAGTCAATAATTGAAAAACTCTTTTAAACGATTCCCGCTCCCGTCGAAATGCCTTGGATATTATAATAATAATAATAATCATCTTTATTTACTGAAGATGATGTACACAGTACACTGTCAGCAGTAAATGCCGATCTTCCCTGAGGCCCTCCAAACACACACACACAAACCAAGAAACAACATACATCTTGAAGGACATACGATATAAACATACATAGATGGCATAATATACTTATTTTATGATGCCCTTTCAAATATGTGTTTCAAATACAGTGTTTTGAAGCTTTGGTTTGAAGAAGCATGTGTGTTTCAGAGTGTAGGAATTTCAGAGGAACGGGTCAGAGTATTACAGACTTTTCTTAAACATTAGACTTTCTGTATATTGGTGGTGACAGATCTGAGATTTCTCTATGAAGGTAGGGTTATAAGTAAACAGTTGCTTCATATAATCTTGGGAAAACCTATTCAGCGATTTGTAAACAGTTAGACTCTTGTGATACTGAACTAGTTCAAAAACAGTTTGTCATTGTAGTGTCCTGAAGACTTAGTCTGAATGTGTGTGTTTAGGGCTGACTAGGATAAGGCGAGCAGCAGACTAATGAAGTTTGTGTATTCTATTTAGCAAATGATTTGAACAGTTTCCCCAGATCCTAAGATAGTAATTAATATGAGGTGCCATGTAGCCTTTATAAAATAAAAGCATTGAGTTTTGTGACAGAAGTTTCTTATGCTTCCCCAGGACAGATAGTAACCTAGCGATAGTGGTACATACATGGTGAACATGGGATTGACAAGACATATTTTTATCAGGCCAAGTAATTTTTGATGGTCAACAGTATCAATAAGATTGCCATCGATTGTAATGTTGAATCAATTCCTACCACAATGTCTTAGTTTTTGAGAAGATCCAATTTAGTTTTAACCGGATTGATAACCATATTGTTTTCAATGCATCATGTACAAGCTTGACTCATACCATTGTTAATTTTATCTTTCAAGACTGTCAAATATTGTGATGAGGCATTACTAGTAGTATCATCGGCACACGTTTCAACATCACAATCATCAATACATAAAATAAAGTCACTCATATAAAGGATAAATAATAGTGATCTAAGAATTCAACCTTGGGGTACACCTGTTTTAACAGTCAAAGGATCAGACAAAACGTTGCCAAGGCAAACTTTCGGAAATCATGAAATGGGATAGGAGGACATCCATCTTAATGCAGTCTCATTGAAATCATAATTTTGTAGTTCAGCCTAAAGAAGGTCTATCATGTCTAACGCCTTCTTGAAGTCGGTCATGACGGACCCAACTATTTCTTCGTCATTGATGGCTTGCGTCCATTTCTCTATCAGGTTAGTCAAGGCGGCGAAACAGGAGTGCTTAGTAGTAGCGTAAGGCTAAATTGAGCCTCATTTCACCCGGATGTAGTGACGTCATGAGGAGGATTGAGGAGGAACTAGTGGCGCCATCTGTACACATTGGTGGCAAAAACCCGCACTAGGGGGAGACAACTCTGGCTGTGTCGTTCATCATCCTCTGGAGACCAAGATGGCGGCTGTGGGTGGTGGGTTCAAAATGGCGGCTGTGGGTGGTGGGTTCAAAATGGCGGCTGTGGGTGGTGGGTTCAAAATGGCGGCTGTGGGAGTGTGGTCAAAATGGCGGCTGTGGGAGTGTGGTCAAAATGGCGGCTGTGGGAGTGTGGTCAAAATGGCGGCTGTGGGAGTGTGGTCAAAATGGCGGCTGTGGGAGGGTGGTCAAAATGGCTGTGGGAGTGTGGTCAAAATGGCGGCTGGGAGTGTGGTCAAAATGGCGGCTGTGGGTGGTGGGTTCAAAATGGCGGCTGTGGGAGTGGGACCAAAATGGCGGCTGTGGGAGTGGGACCAAAATGGCGGCTGTGTGTGTTCAAAATGGCGGCATGTGTGGGACCAACATGGCGATGGGGAGCCACAAATGGTCCGATTGTGTCCAGTGAGGTATCAAAGTGAAGCATTAGGATTTCGCTGACGTCCTAGTAATAAACATAATCTATAGGTGTTGTACCATGTTAATAAGATCAGTCTAGCATCTGTACCACCCTAGGGTCGAGCTTTTATTGTCCCGTGTATCTCCGCAAGAAATCAACAAACAAAATGGCGGCTCTAGGATGGTGTGGGGACGCCCTTTCCACATCACGGCGTCCACCCAAACCATAGCGCCATCTGCACACATTGACGCAAGGGAGACAACTCGTGTGGACCAAGGGTATGGAAATAGACCTTTTGGAGCTAGGGGAGTTACTCATGGTCCAATGGGGTCATATGAGGTATCAAAGTGAAGCTTATGTGAGGGGGCATCTGATGGGCTGGGTGTGGGGTTGAAATAGTGGCATTCTGCGCATGCGCGGTGGCCCAAGGGTATGGAAATAGCCGTTTTGGAGCTAGGGGAGTTACTCCTGGTCCAATGGGGTCATAAGAGGTATCAAAGTGAAGCTTATGTGAAGGGGCATCTGACTGGACTAGCGGCTTGGGCGTTGTCACCATTCTGCGCATGCGCGGTGGCCCAAGGGTATGGAAATAGACATTTTGGAGCTAGGGGAGTTACTCATGGTCCAATGGGGTCATATGAGGTATCAAAGTGAAGCTTATGTGAAGGGGCATCTGACTGCACTAGCGGCTTGGGCGTTGTCACCATTCTGCGCATGCGCGGTGGCCCAAGGGTATGGAAATAGCCATTTTGGAGCTAGGGGAGTTACTCATGGTCCAATGGGGTCATATGAGGTATCAAAGTGAAGCCTTCGTGAAGGGGCATCTGACTGGACTAGCGGCTTGGGCGTTGTCACCATTCTACGCATGCGCGGTGGCCCAAGGGTATGAACATAGACGTTTTGGGCTCGAGCGGGGTTTCTCATGGGCCGATGGGATCGAGTGAGGTATCCATGTGAAGCCTAGGTGAGGGGGTTACACTAGGGTGTCGTATCCATTCTGCTGCTCCGGTCACGTGGGGGTTGTGACGTCACTTCCGGTTGGGGTGAATGGGGCGTGACCTTTGGTACATGTCTAGACTTGTTTGTGTGTGTTGATGTACTGGGGGGTTTTTTCCCCCACAATGGCGTTCATCTTCGGACGAGGTTTGATGGGTCTGCGCAAGTCTGTGTGTGTGACGTCACCTCCGGTTTTCACTAAAACTACCTCTAAACCCAGAAGAGTTCCAACGTTCAACCCTCCGGGGTGTTTTCCCGGCGGGCCCCGGCGCCCCCCAGCGCGCCCCGGCCGCAGCGCGCGCGCGCGCCAATGTGGGGAGAGGTTAAATCCACGCCTATTTCACCCGGATGTAAAAATGACGTCACTTCCGGTTTGGGTGAATGGGGCGTGACCTTTGGACATGTCCAGACTTGTCTGACCGCCATTGTTGGAAAATGGCGGATAATGGCGGCTAATGGCGGAAGGTGACCGCCATTGTGGCAAAATGGCGGATAATGGCGGATAATGGCGGATAATGGCGGAAGGTCACCGCCATTGTGGGAAACCCCCACAGACAGGTCAGTACATGCATTCCTATGATGTTCACGCATAATAAAAGGATTGACCTGTAATCTGTGTTGTTGTTGCTCTCTTTTTTGGACTAACCCATCAGAATAGTACGTATCACGGACTACACCCGTAGAGCTAGGCGCGCATGTGTGACATGGTCTATAAAACACGTCCCTCTGTATCCCACACCTTCATTTCTACGGTTGCAGAGCCATGGCGGAGATCCAGCCCTATGCGACTCGCATTTTACAGCATGCCACCGTGGTGAATTCATTCACGGGTTACCGAGCAGTGGTCCGGTCCATGTTTGCAGATGGCGACGACAACGAGGGACGACGCCAGATCCTGAACGAGTTCACAGAAGCGGTCCTCGACACAGTGCACTCGATGGAGAGGTGTGCCATCACTCACCACTACTGGACTATGACAGCCATCCTTGATGCTCGGGCTATGGACCACGAGCGCTCACGTCGGAACCAGCGACGACTGGTTGGCCTCACACTAGTCTGTGCCCTATTGACCCTGGTGCTGTGGTATTGACAGTGGGACTATAAATACGAGGGTCAGACAGAGTGTGTGTCATTTACCCTTCGTCATTGGAGCAACCATGTCACCGAGAGACCTGCCCATAAATACGAGAGACAGACACAGTGTGTGTCATTCACCGTTCGACATTGGAGCAAGCATGTCACCCGTTCTACGAGCCATCCTTCCCCTTCCACCCCGGGTGGGGTTACACGTCTATGAAGATAAAGTCACCCTGGTGGAAGACCGTGGAGATGTTTGCTGGTCGCCCGCTGAGACCGTATCGAATACGGTTACGCTACCTCGTGACGGCTGGACCAAATTTAAACGGGTGTTGAGCGGCGAGCTCGACGGACACCTCATCCACATAGACAATGCCATCTACGTATACCGTGCAACCTTCTTCCTACGCCTGGGCCGCTACCAAGACCCTACGCGAGGCTTCACCCTAGACCCCGATCTGTGGACAGCCTTCGAGAGAGTGGTGCCTATCGTGGACCAGCTGTTTACACCGGACGAGCGGTCAGCTGTTCAGTTGGAGTGGGCTCGTGCCCTGAGTGAAGCGGCGGCAGAACCCAATGAACAACTGTCTAGCCATGAACCCGACGACGAGGCCATTGATTACCCCACTAGACTCAGTCAGCCCAGTGACATGACCACCTGATCCTTTGATCTCACGGAGTTCTCCCTATAAATACGAGAGACAGTCAAATCTGGTACCATTCACGTACTGACCATGACGGAGCATATAATACTGGCGTATCTCAGCTTGACCCCCGAGGTTTTCCTGCACGTGTATGCGGATAAGGTCGATATCATGGAGGAGGTGGGAGACATCTGTCATGCGGACCCTACACAACCGTGCCCGGCTCACATTCGTCTGTCCCGGGCGGGCTGGACCAAATTCAAACGGGTGTTGTCTGGTGAACTGGACGGCGACGTCATCCACTTGTCTCACGATGTGTACATCCGACGCGGCCCTTTCTTTGCTCAATTGGCTCGGCTAGATGGGGGTACAGTGCATTTTACCCTTCACCCTGATCTATGGTCTGCATTGGAAGATGCCGTGGTAGATGTGGATCAAGTGCTTATCAAGCGGTCATCAGACGAGTTGGACTGGTCATTTACCATGGACACTGTGGAAGCCAACGAAGAAAATCAGAAAGAAACTCCGGCCCAAGATATACCCGTTATAAATAAACGATAGAGCCAGGGTCCATCATCATTTGTCACCATGAACCGCTGGGAGAAGGTGTTGGATAACTTATACTACAGTCCCGACAGTCCGGCGGCCTATAGTGCCTTGTCGGCTCTCTATCGAGCGGCCAAACCCCAGGGGATACAACGTGCCCAAGTCCGAGATTGGTTAAGAAAACAAGACACCTATACCTTACATCGATCTGTCCGTCGCCATTTTCTACGGAACCGGGTCATCGTGGGAGGAATAGATGCCCAGTGGCAAGCGGATTTGGTCGATATGAGCGCCTTTGCCAAACACAACGATGGGAATCGGTATATCTTGACGTGCATCGATATCCTATCCAAGTATGCGTGGGTGGTACCCATCCGGACGAAAACGGGGGCGAATCTCATAGCGGCGTTCAAAGATATCTTCAAGACCGGGCGCAAACCTTTGTATTTGCAAACCGACGAAGGCACGGAATTCCTCAACAGACCGTTCCAACAGTTTCTGAAAGCCCAGAAGGTGTTTTTCTTCCATACGTACAACGAGACCAAGGCTTCCGTGGTGGAAAGGTTCAACAGGACATTCAAAGGCCGCATGTATAAATATTTCACCTATAAGAATACAAGGCGGTACATCGATGTTCTCCCGAAACTGGTGAGGGGTTACAATCGAGCCTATCACCGGAGTATAGAGAGAGCCCCCATTACCGTGACCCAAAGCAATGAAGCCCAAGTCCGCCGTGTCTTGTACCCCAGGCCATCGCAGCAAACGACGAAGGCGGTGTACAAGGTCGGGGACCCTGTACGGATCAGTAAAGTCAAGGGCAAGTTCGAAAAAAGTTACTTGCCCAACTGGAGTGATGAGCACTTCCTGATTAAACGGCGCCTACCCCGACAGCGGCGAGTCTATGAACTGGAAGATCTTCAAGGGGAACCGTTGCTAGGGACGTTTTACGAGACGGAATTACAGCCTGTCGTAAAAACACAGCAAGACTACTACACGGTGGAGCAGATTTTGAAAACGGAACGTCGACGTGGCAAACTGTTTCATTTCGTCAAATGGCAAGGCTGGCCCAGTTCTTTCAATTCCTGGGTCGCGGCCTGCCAGGTGAAACGACATTAAAGCCAGACACCACTGCCGTCCTCCTTCATTCCACGTCCGACCACAGTGCTATGGACCAACAGCAGCTGTCTCTGAACACAGCGTCTCCCAAAACGCGCAAAGCGCAAGTGGGCTTTGTGGTGCTAGTGCTAACCCTGCTGAGTGTGCTGTACGGAGGTGTGTTTTACGACGTAGCCTATGTCAGCACGTTACTTAACCAACTGAGAACAACACCCACCAGCGAAACCGATCTACAGAGAGCACCAGTCAACCCCGTATCGAACCCAGTCACCACCACCACACCCCGTGTACAAGCCACAACGAGCTCCACACCAAGCTCTACACCTACACCCAGAACACCCACTACGTCTCAAGACCCACCAGATTTCATCCCTCACAGTGAACAGACAGCGACCACCGACGTTGTACCCACCCCCATCATCATCCCTGACAGTGTACAGACAACGACGACCGACGTTGTACCCACCACCACTCCAGTTCACTCGTACGAAATTTACAAGAGCGGGTTACCACGACAACGGATACACGTCGAACCATGGACCCACGGTGGCAGCATCCCTTCACGTGTCTCATCGCAGGACCGACGGGCCCCGACAAAACGCACTTCGTCCGGAAGCTCCTTCAACACGCGGACAGCATGATCTCCCCACCTATTGCCCGAGTCGTGTGGTGTTACGGAGAATGGCAGGCAGCGTATGCAGCAATGCCCCACATCACGTTCGTGGAAGGCCTACCCAACCTGGCCGATTTGGAACCAGACACCTTGGTGGTTCTGGATGATCTCATGGCGGAGACGGATGCGCGGGTCACCCAACTCTTTACCAAAGGCAGCCACCATCGACGGCTCAGCATCATCTACATTGTGCAGAATCTGTTCAGTAAAAACAAAGAACATCGGAACATCAGCTTAAATGCCCACTACCTGGTGGTCTTCAAAAACCCGAGAGATACCACTCAACTGCTGCACCTGGCGAGACAGATATATCCCGGCCGCACACCGTTTGCGTTGGAAGCCTTTAAAGATGCCACAACCCCTCAGCACGGGTATATGCTCTACGACCTCAAGCAAGCCACCCCCGACCACCTTCGACTACGGACCGGCATCTTTTCCGGAGAGACCCACCACGTGTACTTGCAAAAATAATGTAAACACACACACAGTGGCGCCCCCAGCTGGGATGTGTGTGTGTGTTTGATGATGGAGATAATAAAAAGAATGAATACCACAGCAGGGTTGACTTTGTCTCTGAGGTGGATAAAAGGGGCAGAGTTGTGGGTTCTGGCATTAGTTGTACATGATGTCTGCGCGAGTACGGAAGCACGCTCCCACGCTCCGTGTATTGAAGACGGCCCCACCCGAGTTGGTCCGAACCATTGTACGCGGTGCGGACCCTGACCTTGTACGCTGTCTGTGCGAGATCGGGTACAATCTGTTAAAAGGCAACGTACCACTGACTCCGGCTCAGAAGACCAAGTTGGCCAAGCATAAGACAGGTCTCCGAACCCTAGTCCATAAGCGGGTCCCACAAACACAAAAGAAAAAGGTGTTACAGAAAGGCGGCTTTCTCGGGGCCATCTTAGCACCGTTGGCCGCTTCCGTGTTGGGTCCAGTATTGGGTGGACTCTTCGGCCGACAATGAACCACACGAAAAAAATGGTCCTCGTCGAACCACGGTTGCTTCAAACCTCCAATCACCCTACCCTGTGCCACCTACGGTGAAGACCATAAACACCCTCGATGGAGAGATGCAACAGATCTTACAGAGACCGGGGTTAAGCGACAGTGAGAAAGTACAACGGTACAATGAGACGCTTCAACGGTACATGACGTTCATGGACCAATACAAAACCCTCTCTACCCCCACCACCACCACCACCACCACGTGACACACCGCCGACCTCAGCACCGCTCCAACAGCCACCATTACCAGGGGTACCACCCACAGCCCCACAGTGGGTGGAAGACGAAGTGCTGAAGAGTGTACCTGCTTCGTTCAAGAAACAAGCTGGCCTGGTATTACAACGGATGAAACAGAATCCTAACATGACTTGGAATGATAAAGGCGCCCTCCTGGTACAGAATCAGGTGGTCCCCGGCACCCACATGACGGATTTAGTGAATGACCTGATGCGTAAACGCAGATCGCACACGGATCCTCGAGGATGGGAGGTCTTTGCTCAAGGCTTGAAAGACATGCATGTACCACAGGAATTGGTGGGGAACCCCCACCGCTGGGCCTTTATGCAGCGAACCCAGCAATCGCCGAGTCGTGCACCACGACAGATTCCACAACCTTGGGAATCCGACTGGGAACCGGAGTCACCCCCAAAACTCCACCACCACAACGGGCACCTTCTTTTCAAACCTTTAAAAAACCACCCTTGATCAGGACACCGCACATCTCCAGAGCCGTGACACGTAGCAAGTCAACGCGACGAACACGACGCCGGACACAACCACCCAAGGTCTGGAACACCTATTAAAACCAACAGCAGCAGCAGGACAGCTCAGTCGCCATGTTTTACCTCACGCTACCCAGTAACAGTTCGCTGGATGTGTTTCCTGACAACACCGTGGCCAAGTATGTGACTCAATTACCACAACCGTTGCATTTACCTGGCCGGTGGGAATGTGGACTGGTGGATATTCAGTACCCTTACTCGTGGTACAACGTGCGAGCCAATGAAGTGTGGTACGAGGTGACCTACGAAGGAAAAGACACCCGACTCACCCTCCCCGAAGGCCAATACGATACTCCCAAGGAGTTCATGGGTGGGCTGTCAAGACTGTTGCATTATAAGGCTCTACGGGAGGTCACGAATACTTCAAAACCCATCAAAGCCTATCCCTTCAAGAATCACGTGAACTTCGATTACGACGCACACAACGACAAGGCAGAGCTTGTCCTGAGTCCTATCCTAAGGCAAATGCTGGGTTTCGATCTACGGACGCTCGCTGGTCCCACCGCCCACCAAGGCGAGATCCCGATGGATATGAAGTCGGGTATGTACGGACTCTACGTCTACTCGGACGTGGTGGACAACCACATCGTGGGCGATATCAACACACCTCTGTTACGGGTGGTGCCCATTAAAAAGTTGTATGGAGATCAAGTCACCCACAGTTTCACCCACATGCTCTACCTGCCTGTACGACAAACCCACATCAACACGATCACGGTGAATATAAGAGATGACACGGGACGACCGGTGGCATTCGAACGCGGGAAAGTGGTGGTGACACTTCATTTTCGACAAGCACGTGCTCCCCACTTTGCATAATGAAGGTGCCTTACGAGTGCGATGCACGCAGCTATATGGACTATTATGCCCAACAGGCCGGGGGTGGCTTTCCGGTGTTTAGTGGTGCACGCATGCAACGTGGACATGGACTGGGGAACATACTCGGCAGCATCGTCAAAACGTTCCTGCCCTTGGTGACGCGTGGGGTGAAAGCAATCGGCAAACAAGCGGTACGCAGTGGACTGCAAGTGGCCGGTGATGTCTTGAGGGGTACGGCACCCAAAGAAGCCTTGAAACGGCGGGCCAAAGAAGCGGGAGGCGTCTTGGTGGCCAAAGCACAACGTACCGTAGGGAATAAAAGAGCTGCCCCACCGAGACCACGCACCAGTCGACGACCGACCCAGCGACGACGCACATCGAAGACCCGGGATATCTTTTCTTAAAACATGTCCTTGATCCACGCCGAGTCCTGCCCCTCCACCAACAGTGAATTTGATTTGTGGACCGTGCCGCCCACACAGACCAGTGCCGAACAAGGATTATGGGTGGAGCATCTCCCGCTGTCCAGCATCAACGCAACAGGGCCCATCGAGTTCACCATCAGTAATGCGGATACGGCCTATGTGGATTTAGCCCATACATACTTGTATGTGAAAGCCAAGATCGTCAATGGAGATGGCACCAGAATCGCCGACCAAGCAACGGTGGGCCCGACGAATCTCTGGCTGCACTCGATGTTTCAACAGGTGGATATATTTCTCAGCGACAAACTCATCAGTGACTCGACCAACACGTACCCCTATCGAGCCTACATCGAGACGCTGTTGTCGCATGGGCGAGAGGCTAAAAAATCTCAACTGACAGCCGCTTTATTCTACCAGGACAAAGCCGAGCACATGGGCGCAGAGAACGACAATACGGGATATAGCAAACGGAAGGCTTTGACCGCGAACGGAGTCGCGGTGGATATGATCGGTCGACTGCACGCAGACATGTTCATGCAAGACTGATACCTCTTGAACAAGATCCCCATCAAAATCCGACTGATACGGGCGCCTCCGACCTTCGCCTTGATGGCCACTAACGTAGAGGCGCATGTAGCTGACTATAAGATTGTCATCGAAGACGCAGTCCTGTATGTCCGAAAAGTGAAACCGAATCCAGTCGTTCAATTGGGACACATGAAAGCCTTGGAAACAAAACCAGCCCAGTACCCTATCCGACGTGTACAAACCAAAGTGTTCTCTGTGCCTGCTGGAAATATGGGCGCCAACAAAGAAAACCTGTTCCTGGGGGAACTACCCAAGCGATTGATCCTGGCCTGCGTGGAAAATACCAGTTTCAGCGGAGCCTACCCAGAGAATCCGTTTGACTTTAAACATTTCGGCATCAATTTTGCGGCCCTGCATGTGGATGGACAACAGGTGCCAGCCACGGCCTTAACCCCGAACTTTGGGCGCGCGAATTTCATTCGAGCCTATCAGAGCCTGTTTACAGCCACCGGTCAAATCAACCAGGACGAAGGGAATTTCATCAGTCGGGAGGACTACGGGAACGGATACACGTTGTTCTGTTTCGATCTGACCCCTACCTTAGAGAACGACCATCAGCTGGCCCTGGCCAAGCAAGGCAATTTACGGTTGGAAATCCACTTTCTACGAGCCCTGCGGAGCACCGTCAATGTGATCTGCTACGCCGAGTTTGACAACATCATTCAAGTGGACAAGGCGTGCAGCGTGCTGTGTGACTTCTCCACCTAACATGGATACAGACCAGATAACCACCGTGCTGGAGAATGACCCAGAGACACGTATGATGTTTCAAGGGGTGTTCGCCCGAGATGTGTTCCCATTAGACCGTGTGTATCCTGCTGCTTACGTTCTCAACACGGACCCGATGGATCGGCCCGGTGAACATTGGGTGGCCGTGTACTTGACAGAACAGCAGGGCGAATACTTTGACCCGTACGACCTGCCACCCCTCCATCCCGATTTAACAGACTTCATGGATCAAGGCACAGAGACGTGGTGTTGGAACAGTCAAACGTTGCAAAGCCTGACCAGTAGCGTGTGCGGACAATATTGCTTGTTTTACCTGTACCATCGATGCCGGGGAAGACCCTTATCTACCATCGTACAGATGTTTGACGAGTACCCCAAGGCTGAGGACCGAGATGTACTCGTATATGACTGGGCCGCCCATCATTTCAATGTACAAGTCCCGTTCTGGGCTTGAATCCTTTCAATGTACACACGCCCGCTGTTCTGGGCTTAAGTTTAAAAGCCCCCTGTTCTGGGCTTCAGTTTACAAGCCCCATGTTCTGGGCTTCAGTTCTTTCAATGTACAAGCCCCTTGTTCTGGGCTTCAGTTTTCACGTGGTTGTTCTCACGTTGTTGTTGTTCACTGAATAAAAAAAATGAGATCTCACAAAAAAAAACCCTGTCTTGTGTGTTTTATTCATAATGCATAAATGCCCAAGGTGGAGATTCAGTCAAACTGAAATCAGTGGTGTAGGATGGGGCCAAAATGTAGCCCATCAAGGTTAGAATGCAAGCGCACTATAGTCAAAATAGAGAGCCAATGAAATCAGCCCACAGACCAAGTACGTGTTTTTGGTCTAGGTTTGGATCGGGCATTTCATTGAGGTACGTGTATGCGGTGAGTGAAGACTCGTCCAACACGTATAGATTAAGTTTATGACTATAAGTTCTATGTTGTCGATTTAACCTCTCCCTACATTGACGCGCGCGCGCGCTGCGGCCGGAGAACCCGCGCGCGCTGCGGCCGGGGCGCGCTGGGGGGGGGGGGCGCCGGGGCCCGCCGGGAAAACACCCAGGAGGGTTGAACGTTGGAACTCTTCTGGGTTTGGAGGTAGTTTTAGTGAAAACCGGAAGTGACGTCACACACACACACACACTTGCGCAGACCCACCAAACCTCGTCCGAAGATGAACGCCATTGTGGGGGAAAAAAAACCCAGTACATCAACACACACAAACAAGTCTAGACATGTACCAAAGGTCACGCCCCATTCACCCCAATCGGAAGTGACGTCACAACCCCCACGTGACCTGCGCAGCAGAATGGATACGACACCCTAGTGTAACCCCCTCACCTAGGCTTCACATGGATACCTCACTCGATCCCATCGGCCCATGAGAAACCCCGATCGAGCCCAAAACGTCTATGTTCATAGCCTTGGGCCACCGCGCATGCGCAGATTGGTGACAACGCCCAAGCCGCTAGTCCAGTCAGATGCCCCTTCACGAAGGCTTCACTTTGATACCTCATATGACCCCATTGGACCATGAGTAACTCCCCTAGCTCCAAAATGGCTATTTCCATACCCTTGGGCCACCGCGCATGCGCAGAATGGTGACAACGCCCAAGCCGCTAGTGCAGTCAGATGCCCCTTCACCTAAGCTTCACTTTGATACCTCACTCGACCCCATTGGACCATGAGTAACTCCCCTAGCTCCAAAATGTCTATTTCCATACCCTTGGGCCACCGCGCATGCGCAGAATGGTGACAACGCCCAAGCCGCTAGTCCAGTCAGATGCCCCTTCACATAAGCTTCACTTTGATACCTCATATGACCCCATTGGACCATGAGTAACTCCCCTAGCTCCAAAACGGCTATTTCCATACCCTTGGGCCACCGCGCATGCGCAGAATGGTGACAACGCCCAAGCCGCTAGTCCAGTCAGATGCCCCTTCACATAAGCTTCACTTTGATACCTCATATGACCCCATTGGACCATGAGTAACTCCCCTAGCTCCAAAACGGCTATTTCCATACCCTTGGGACACCGCGCATGCGCAGAATGGTGACAACGCCCAAGCCGCTAGTCCAGTCAGATGCCCCTTCACATAAGCTTCACTTTGATACCTCATATTACCCCATTGGACCATGAGTAACTCCCCTAGCTCCAAAACGGCTATTTCCATACCCTTGGGCCACCGCGCATGCGCAGAATGCCACTATTTCAACCCCACACCCAGCCCATCAGATGCCCCCTCACATAAGCTTCACTTTGATACCTCATATGACCCCATTGGACCATGAGTAACTCCCCTAGCTCCAAAACGTCTATTTCCATACCCTTGGTCCACACGAGTTGTCTCCCTTGCGTCAATGTGTGCAGATGGCGCTATGGGTTGGATGGACGCCGTGATGTGGAAAGGGCGTCCCCACACCATCCTGGAGCCGCCATTTTGTTTGTTGATTTCTTGCGGAGATACACGGGACAATAAAAGCTCGACCCTAGGGTGGTACAGATGCTAGACTGATCCTATTAACATGGTACAACACCTATAGATTATGTCTATTACTAGGACGTCAGCGAAATCCTAATGCTTCACTTTGATACCTCACTCGACACAATCGGACCATTTGTGGCTCCCCATCGCCATGTTGGCCCCACATGCCGCCATTTTGAACACACACAGCCGCCATTTTGGTCCCACTCCCACAGCCGCCATTTTGGTCCCACTCCCACAGCCGCCATTTTGAACCCACCACCCACAGCCGCCATTTTGACCACACTCCCACAGCCGCCATTTTGACCACACTCCCACAGCCGCCATTTTGACCACACTCCCACAGCCGCCATTTTGACCACACTCCCACAGCCGCCATTTTGAACCCACCACCCACAGCCGCCATCTTGGTCTCCAGAGGATGATGAACGACACAGCCAGAGTTGTCTCCCCCTAGTGCGGGTTTTTGCCACCAATGTGTACAGATGGCGCCACTAGTTCCTCCTCAGTCCTCCTCATGACGTCACTACATCCGGGTGAAATGAGGCTCAATTTAGCCTTACGCTACTACTGTGCTTCGGTCGAAATGCAGATTGAGATTCACTTAACATGTCATGAGAGGTTATGAATGTATATATCAAATCGTGTATATGCCGCTCAAGGGGAGAATTGAAATGGGACGATAGTTCTCGGTCTTGTTCACAGACCCACATTTGTGTGGAAGGTATATTTTTTATTTCTTCCAACTGCCCGGGAAAATGCCTGTTTTAATACTAAGGTTCATCGATCAAGCCATGATCAGGCGATGTAGAATCGGCCATACACGCCTGACTCATGAACATTTACTAAAAAAAGAGCCAGTCCCAAGGTGTATTCCATGCCACGAAGATCTCACAGTGAAACATATTCTTATCGACTGTATATATTTTAAGATTGTAAGAGATTCTTTTAATCGAGCGGCTACTTTGGAAGATCTTTTTAGTCGGGTGAGGGAGGACTGTGTATTGGGTTATTTGAGAGAAATCGGTTTGTTGCATAAGTTTAATGTGTGTATGCTTTAATGTGTTGGATTACTAAGTTATTGGCTTGAGTACTTGGAATTTTGTTTGATCGTCGCTATATAGCTGAAATATTGCTGAACGCGACGTTAAACCTTAATTCTTCCTCTCTCTTATTACAGTCAAACTTGGAGCAATGATGTCAGCACTTGTTTTTAGGAACCTGGGATCCAGATTATCAAGGCCAGTACTTTTTGTGGTATCAAGACTGGCAGGGTAGCTAGCAACATATTGAGGAATGGAGGAATGGAAAATCCATTTCCAGGAGGTAGGTTGTTTGATACAAAGTTTCTTAATCTGTCTAAAGAAGGCGAGGGATCAGAAGTATCATGGGGCAAAAGACGTTCAGCAGAATCTATAAAAAAAAGTTGTTAAGCGCATTAGCAATATCTGAGGGTTCATAGCAGTGATTACCACCATTAATAATTGAAGATGGAACGGCATTGTTAGGTTTCAATTCAATTTGTTAATAATGTTCCAGGGGTTATTGTTCCTACTGTTTTGGATAATAGTTCTTAAGTAGTCTCTTTTAGCCTTGTGTTTTAGCCCATTTACAGAGTTTTGGCATGCTTTGACTGATCAGAATTGGATTATTTAGAAGCATGCAGGATCTCCTCGTTTAACCATTCTGGTTGTTTCATACGTTTAACCCAATCTGGCCTGGGCTTTTTGGGACCTGTCCAGGCTTGGGGAGGGGCCATTTCGGCTCCCTATTATTTTTCTTATCCCTTGATCTAGGGAGCTGAAACTTACCACACTATACCCTTCGGTCAAGCTCTATCAGAAAATGTAAAAAACCAAGATGGTCGCTTTGATGACGTCACAGTGACGTCATTTCAAAGGCGGAATTTTTGGTAGATTTTTCGAATTTTTCATTTATGCAATTTCTCCACAAAAACTGCTTGATAAATTAGTAAATATTAATCTGATGTGAAATAAAATAGTTATCGCCCTCTTTTCATCGCGGAAAAGCAGTAACTTTGAAGAAAATTGACGAAAACAGCATTTTTCTGGTACTCCACGTGGCCGCCATCTTGAATTTACTCATGATCCTCGATTCGGGAGGTTATACAAATAGGCTCAAAATGACCCCAATATGATAAACTATAAAGTCACGGAGTGTCGGCTCACAATTTTTTGTCGTTCCGGAGATAGGGCAGAAAGTTTGGTAGGGGGACCATTTTGGCTTCCCCAAGCCTGGTAGGGTTAACTCGCTTATGCTTCAGCGGTGCATTTCGGTCGAGGACTTTGAGAAAAGTTTTATGTCAGGGTTTGTACATTCTGAAATAGATGAAAAGTCTTCTTCTAAAAGTTCGTTCCGGAATTTATCAAGGTCAAAGTCTTTCGTAGCTCTGTATGTAATTGTTTTATAAGAAGATCCATTAGCATTGCAGTTAACTTTTCGAGAAAATGCAGCTTTGTGGTCACTAAGGAAAATTCTATAATGTCACTATGGAAAATGTTTCATCATTGTTTGTGTGAACATGGACAATAAGAGTGGCAGTGCTGTCAGTTATCCTTGTGGGTTTATCAATTCAATGAGTAAGTGTAAAAGTTTGACAGCATTCATTCCGTCTATTTGGAGTATTGTTGGCCAGGTTTATATTAAAATCGCCAAGGGTTATGATTTCTTTATCCTCCGAGTAGACATTTTCCATCGTTTCCTCATAACCTGATATCCAATTCGGGGGTCTAAAAACCAAGCCACGAAGGAATGGTTTGGACTTAGGGATTTGTATTTCCAGCCACATAACTTCTAGTGAGTTGTCCAGAACCTCGTCCCTGATATATGGCACATTTTCTGAGATGTACGCTGCTACATCACCACCCCATCTTTCTTTCAAGAAAATACCCAGAGATATTAAGAATATTTTTTCCATGGCGCATTTTCAAAAACGTTTCAGTGAGACCTAAGATATCAATCTCTTGTTTTCTCTTTGTCAATAAAATGTCCTGCTGATCAACTACTAGGATTACATGCCAGATATTCAAGTGACCTATTCTCAACCCTTTGTTTGGCAGCCCAAGATCGATATCGCACGATAAAACGTTACGTTTAACATTCCAAAGTTTCTGAAGGCTGTCAAAACAGAAAATGTTACCATTTACATTCTTGGACGTACCTGGTGATTGTGCATAGCAAAATATACTAATATATGACAAGCATTCAAATATATTAACATAGATGAGGATATTAAGCATATCAATAAATACAGGATATGACTGACTGACATCATCAAAGCAGTTTCTAATTAAGCGACACGTATAATCATGATTATTCACACTTGCATTCACATTCACAGGGATAGTCATGATATACATGTGGAGACTTAATCAGAACTGCATTTCCTCGCATTTCTGCTCTGAATGTCGACGGTGACACATCTCTGATGGATAAGCTTGCACAAAGTGATTTGCACTGAAAATAGCACTCGCATTCGTCGTGTATGTAGTTGCATTCAGCACATATGCTAGTCAGAATATTAAAACGATTTGAACAAACATGTGATTTTACTGAATCTGCAACGGTGTGGTTTTTGATAAAAGGACTAGCACTGTATGATGTCAGTTGTTTTGGCACTTCAGATTGTATCAATGACCTACAGCTATTTGATTTGATATTTTTGGAACATCATGATGTCTTGCCGGCATCATTGAAAACAGTCGACCGCTTCTCTCTTGCAGGAAACTAGCCTATGTTTCTGTATACTATGATTGTCTTTTTGAATTTGATGCTAGTACTGTTATATGGAATATGGAATAGGTCTTTGGATTATGGACGCGGATATTCTCTAATGGACGACGGCTGAAGTATGAATGACTGGCCAGACGCTTGTAATCTTGTATGAAGAACCCTGTAACAAGGGTCTTTCAACTTATAGTTCAACATGGG
The DNA here is from genome assembly GCA_036873755.1 of Hanleya hanleyi. Lineage (NCBI taxonomy): Eukaryota > Metazoa > Mollusca > Polyplacophora > Lepidopleurida > Hanleyidae > Hanleya > Hanleya hanleyi. The sequence continues at coordinate 24,900 of JAVTVY010025038.1, read as the reverse complement.
AATGATTCATTAAATAACTGCTTCATAGGGTTCTTGATAGAACCATGGCATGTTTGAAAAAAAATGTTTTGCTGAGAGTGCGGCCATCTTAGTTTTCAAAATACGGGCATGGTTTCAACAACCTTCTTTATTAGTCCAAGGGCCACCGTAGACCCCCCCTCGGGGATTTTTCAATGTTATGTTTTTCTGATAGCCTGTCTTATGTTCTAACATAATCTGGTTGTTTGCCGAAAAATCGTTGGTGGGTGTGGCCTCGGCATGCATTACTGTAACACCACCCTCATTCCACACCCATCTGAATATACAACGCATTCATTGTCTATTTATCCGACAATTTTACGTCTGTCAATAAGAAAATATTGTACGATGTTGTCAAACTACTGTCTCTGGTATTCCTTGAAGATTTGCGCTGCTGTTGTGCGCTTCAGAGTGGGTACGGGAGTGGATATCAGATTGTATATACCAAAGATGGGGGGGGGGGGTAAGAGGATTCTACTGTTTTTTTTTAAGATCTTTCGCATGGCTGACAAGAAGAAAACAGACGAATTGTATGAGGAGATGTTCATATGCACACCCACCTTCTCGGGGTGTTCTGACCTTACACCTGCCTGAGTATAGGAGTTATTATAACATCACTATATGTAGTAACATGTACCTCAGAGCAGTTGTTTCGGATAATTTCGGGAATATATCTTACGTATATCCCCGGCATATCTCTCATCAGGGGCCAAGCCTAATCATGAATAACAAAAAATTATTCACCATATATACTCTCATATTCTTGCAGATATAGTGATGCCGGTATTACACACGGGGTGAAATCTTACATTCTTTTAGATTTACAATCTTCTTCTTCGTTACTCTTGTCCATGCTGCACATGTTGTGTAATTGTTTATTAATTTCCGTTCACACATGTCTTGTTTTTCTCTTTCTTGCTGACGGTTCTTGACAAGTGCCATTGTACATGTATTTTAGCAATATACTTAATGGAGTGGCATGATCCCGGCATGGTCGTCAGGCGAATCGGATTATGCGTCGAAAACATCTACCTCCACAATCGGGCCTGATAGCATATTCTTACTATTTCTCAATTCAGGTGTCGGAAAATGGATCTCACTTAAAGAGAGATTTAATACGGTGCATGTTCATTTCAGGATGTCAGCCGCTGTCTGCATTCCGTCTCTCAATGGTAATAGTCTGTGGGAACATACCTAACACTGTCCCCCATTTTGGGAATCAGCAAAAAGGCTCAAAGCTGTGTATACTTCGCACAGCCTGTACCTTTATTCCACCAAAATTTTACTGGCAAACAGGCAGATTCCACAAATACACATACCAGGCTATCTTAAAATAATAGTCTGCAAAAATCCCCGAGGGAGGGGAGGGTTTCGACTATGAGCCCATGGTCTATATCCTGTTTGGTCTTTGCGCTTGATCGGTATAGCGCCTCTGTTTTACCAGTTTAGATATATCGTGGAGACTACTTGGCATTCGGGCATTCATTGTCACGACCGCGTTCTTTAAAGTTGGGGGCAAAAACAAAGTCATAGATATGATAAAATCATTCCAGTTTCCCGGGCTTTGAGGGCAAGAAATGTCTGAACACGACATGTAAATTTTCATTGCGCCAGTTTACTATAATTTCACGGCATGATGTAGAACTTTTGGAAACGATTATATTGACACGAATAATAGCTGCAGCTATATGATTTGTAAGATACGAGTATCGAGGGTGGTCTTTACTTTAGACACACTTTATTTAAAGACGGTGTAGTAGACAATAATACAACATTGTTGGTACTTCCCCTTAACAGAAGTTGGTCCTTACAATCTCACCCTCGCCAAATGCCTTAAAGGGTATCCTCAGTGTACCCTCAGATTCCTTAGTGTCATAGAAAATTGTTGTGGTATGTTGGTCAGTGATTAGGATTTTATGTGAAAACATCATCATGTCTTGCTGACATCATTGAAAACTGCTGACCGCTTGCTTCTCTCTTGCAGGAATCCATCTTGTGTTTTTAATATTTTTATTTCATACATATTTGAAATCGATGCTACATTTACATACAAAATAGGTCTTTCGATTATTGCAATTAATTCTTTTTGTGGACGACTGGTGAATATGGAATGTGGGATATGAAGCTTGCTGTGTATAATTGAGTTATAAAAGTAAAAGTTCCAACAGACTTCTTTATCTTGCTTTGGCTTTGCACTTGATCGGTGTGATGCCCGTGTTAACCAGTTACATATACCCTGAGAATTAGTTGACATTTTGATATGCCTTGTCACGCCTTCGCTCTTTGTAGTCGGGGCCAAAACGAGTCATATATATTTATCAGTTTATAAGTGTTTGGAAGGAAGACATGTCTGAACACGGCGAAATCACTATAAATTCCTAGCCTGACTGTGCACTCTTGGAAACGACTATATTGCCTTCAATAATATCTACTGCTAAGTGATTTGTAAGATAGGATTATTCAGTGCGGCGTTAATTCGGACAAACTCTATTTAAAGTTAGTGTGACACACAAATAGAATCGAGAACCGAACATTGTTGGTACTTCTCTCAAGCAGAGGTTCTTCCTTGCAATAGCACCCATACCAAAAGCGTTATAGGGCATCTTCAGTGTACACCCTACTCAGCGTCAAACTAGGATCATTTGTAGTGGATATCACTTATTTACAACCCTAAAATTCAGTTGGCATCGTGCCAATATCAGTGGACGAGTTTATGTGGAATCTCAAATGAGGAGTGTTTCTGTCAGCCGATTCAGGATTTATCGAACAGACGGGAATAGAGGTATATTTGTGTCCCTTTTTCATCATGTAATTTATTTGTTTGATGTCCCTTTCCTCACCCGACTTGTGAAATAGAATCTCCCAAATGAACACCTGCGTTGAACACCATGTCACACAACTGTGCTAAAACACTCAATAAATGCACAGTTATCAAGTTGTTATAGACACAAGTGTTATAGAATAGTGCTTTTTGATGGATGCTTTTCTCTAAAACGCGAAAGTAGTAGTTACGTTAACATACGTAAAGGTGTTACGTTAGTAAAGCCCCATCTTAATTTACATAATTCCGCACAAAATCTCTTCGTACAGACAAAATATCCGAGTTTATACTGTAAACTATCACAGTTAAAAGTGACGTAAAACAGCGTCAACGGTCGTTCGGAATGGGGGGGATTCCTCCGTTTTGGGCTTTTCCGTATACATTTTGGCACGGTGGATGTTCATTGTCCCATTGATTTCAGTTGTCCCTATTGTGAGCTGATCATTTACATATAAATTAAACACTGGGGTTTAGCATTGTGATCCTTGTGGACTGTGTACCGGAATGTGTACTATTTTTATAATGGTCAACCTGTAAATGGGAAGAATTATTATTCCAAGAAAACTGCACGTATACCAGTGGATATTGCCTTTATGATACTACGACATATGAAATTGTATGTGGAAACATCACATCTATACCCTATTGTAAGATTCAGGTAAGAATTAATCGTGTATTCTCTACTAATGGAAATTTTTTTAGCAGTTGATAGCTTCAAGAATCGGTTTTGTTTGTTTGATCCTAAATACGAAAAGTTCGAGCAACTGGTCACATATAATTGAATAGTTTCTAGTCAACGTCTGGTCGCTCTGCCCGCCTGTAATCAGATGTGTTTGTATGCCTCAAAGTCGTTTTGGAGCGTGAATTTTGAACTAACAGTAGTTGTACACAAATTGATGATGTATATACGGTAGGCCTATAATCGACGTGGGTCCTGGGCTGTGATGACAGTCTCTGTCCGGCTCCAGGTGATCCGACAGATAGGAACGAGTTTGTACAATCCGATTCCCATGTGATAAATTGGAGCGATATGCAAGAGGTGGGGAAAATTGACGACGTCTGGCGACTAAAAAGCAACCATATGACTCTACAGGAGTTTAGACGTAACCTCTCCAAATACTAAATACACACAGATTGAAGGCTACAAGGCACGGGATAATGTTATTCTATTGGCTTAAATTCATCTGTTATCGATCATTTACATTAAATAGCCCCAGTGGATACGGTTGTTACCGTCATACACGAGGCAACACAGAGGAAGGCAGAAGAAACGCCCACAAAACGGAAGAGTGTCGAGCTAAAGCGAGCGCATAAAACTCCGTTGAAAAACGGAGAAACGACTCCGTCGTTGCGGTTGGAAATTTACCAGAAAGGGCAAGGAGAAAATGTGGTAAACAAAGGGATTAGCTTGATCAACGAAACTACGAGCGTAGAAAGCGGAAGGGAAGAGAGGTAGATCAGATAGAGATCCCCTGTTGATAATTGCCACGCTTGAAAGCGGTTATGACAAACAAGAAAAAAATAGAATGGATAGAATACAGAACGAGGATGACACGCGCAGGACACACTCCAATAACATGCAAACCGGTTGAGTAACATACAGGTTGTGGAATATTAACCGTCTGACCGGGGTGGGAGGGGGGGGGAGCAAAACAAGTGAGTTGAAACTTTCTGACTTTCCCGCCAGTCTTATTGGTGTTATTTTGAGACTACTTGCATAATCTTATGTGCAAAGGATCATGGGAAAATGCAACATGGCGGCATAATTATAATTATTCTTGATCATGTAATTTTCTTTTCTGACATAGACTTTGTTGCAGCAGAGACGAATAGAATTTTCCAAAGTACTCTTCAATCTTGTGTGTTCGCTTTGCTCTCTAAAAAAATTCACTCAAGCAAGAGTGAAAGTTCATCCCACTCAAACACTTGAGTGAAACAATTCACTCGAGTTGAGTGAGTTCAACTTCAGTGGAATCAACTTCACTCAACTTGAGAGAGTCGTCAACTCAAACTTGAGTGACATTTGAGTGAATCCCACTCAAATTTTGGTGAATTTCATTCAACTTGAGCGGGATGAATTTCCCCTCTTACTTGAGTAAACTTTTCACTCAAGCTTTTGAGCGTGTACTTCTGCTGGCAGGCCTTAGAACAATTGTGTTTGTGGATTTTTAGTTATGGAGATGTAATTGCATGTCAAACATGCTATAGTGGAATTCTTCATGGAAAAGGTAACAGTTTGATATATGCCAATGCTACATTCATACAGTATATATGTATATACCAAATAAGAGACTCTTTCCTATTCAAGTTGAAAGAATTGTGAATGCGGTTAAAAAAGGCCAAGACCTGTAAATCCGCAGATGACACGCGGGTAAAACTCATGAAATGTGATTATATATATTATATATAATATTTATATAAACTATTTGAAATATGTTTTAATTCTGGTAAAATAACAAAACTATGGCAAAGTGGATTATGAAAAATTCTATCAAGAAATCTTCAACGGCAGAACCTCTAGACGATCAAATTGAATTCAAACCTTACTGAAATCTGCCTACTTTCGTTGACTCCAGAAAGGCTTTTGGTCGCGTTGATCGTCAATTCGTTCGTGGAGAATAGGCTTATGGAGGTCGGCCTTGATAGAAAAGCCTGTATATGCTAATGTAGAATGTTATGTAGGGTTAATGGTTGATGTACCGATTGGTTTAATATTGGTTCGGGCCTTAAAGCTGAATACCACCCATAACAAATGAACTAAGAATAGCATGGTAATTCAACTCACCCATGAACTCAATGACAGAGTACCCGTTAGACCATTTCCATAGGAGAATTTTCTGCTGGCTCTCAACTCACAATACCATACTCACTGTTTTCTATTCAATCAGTTCCCGGCTTCTATCCGTAGTTTTTTTATGGCTCGGAAAGACTTACACACTGTAGATTTAGAAGTCGTATAGAGAACACATCTCACAATTGTATATGATTAAGGTTTCTGTACATTTAAAACTGACTGATTCGAATATATAATTATACCAAATACACTGGCAGATATGAATGAGGTAAAAGTTGTCAACAGTAGACATTCCAATATATCTATTACGCAAACAATCCGTACGACATTACATAGTCCGTAGTCCTCCAGTTGCGCAGACGGTCTGGCAAAGCATTTTGAGGTGGTTCGAGTCCTTCCGTCGTCCCCAGCAAAGTACTACAACTAAGTCTCCATATTTGCCACCTGGGGTCTGCTTCCCCTTCCATAGGGGCCTGAAATGTTCATCTGGCAAGTCGTGCAAGTACCAGAACAAATGCTGCAATAGTGGGGAAATGCATCCACTGCTAAAATGTACGAAATCTCTTGAGAAGCCTTTTCCTTTCCTTCCACAACCTAAAGCTTCCAATTCCACGCGTTATGCCAAATCGAAGCAACGAGCTCCCAACTCTTGTAAAAATTGAGCGCCTCAGATTTTGGCTGCAGGTTTATGATCAAGAACTTGTGGAATATTTGTTGCATGGGTTTCAATTTGGCTTTGACATAGGATTCAAGGGGCAATTGCTACCATCCGATTCAAAGAATCTCCCGTCTGCTTTAGCTCGACCTGAAATTGTTGATGAGAAATTACAGAAAGAATTGAGCATGGGTAGAATAGTGGGGCCATTTGACTACCCCCTGCAAAAGAGTTTTCCTGTTCCCCCTTGGGTTTAGTCGAAAAGAAGGTTCCATGTACTTATATGATGATCCATCATCTTTCATACCCCAGGAATCAATCTATTAATGATGGTATTCCTCAAGATTTGACTACTGTTCATTATTCTTCTATTACTGAAGCAATAGACATCATTAGAACCCAGGGGCCAGGCATGTATTTAGCAAAGACTGACATGGAATCCGCATTCAGATTGATTACAAGCGTCTGGTCCGTCATTCATAATTCAGCCGTCGTCCATTAGAGAATATCCGCGTCCATAATCCAAAGACCTATTCCATATTCCATATAACAGTATTAGCACCAAATTCAAAAAGACAATCATAGTATACATAAACATAGGCTTGTTTCCTGCAAGAGATAAGCGGTCAACAGTTTTCAATGATGCCGGCAAGACATCATGATGTCCCAAAAATATCAAATCCGTATCGCTGATCAGTATTCTTAGTCCATAATATTCGTTGTAAAGTCGTCATCTAAAGAATTATGTATCTCAGTCACGCTTTGAGTATGCCTGTTCATATGAGCACCATGAGGATCTTGAAGTACATGGGTTCATACGGCCCCTAGCCCCGGGTTAAGCGGAATTAGACACAAGTGACGAAACGTAACGCCATAGATCTTGCACGCTACGCTCGTATTTTGCTATCAGCATGCCCGTTCCCGGACGATTCCCGTTCGTCCATCTCAGTACCCTCTCCTGGGTTTTTCTTGGCTGAACAGTTACTATATGGATTGCTGTCTGGCGATGGGGTGCAAGTCATCATGTGAGATCTTTGAGGCATTCAGTACTGCTGTTCAGTGGATCGCACAATCAAAATTGGGTTGAGTTCTTTCATGGGTTGAGTTCTTTCATGGTTCACGTGTTGGACGATTTCCTTTTTTTGTCCAAGTCGAGAGAAAATTGCTCCAGTTACTTGCAAATATTCTTAAACATGTGTGTTGACGTAGGTAGACCTATTGCAATCGCAAACACATTTTGGCCTTAATTCATCCTGATTTCCCTTGGCTATGAGATAGACACTATCCATATGGAGGTTCGTCTGCCTTTAGACAAACTTCAGAAATGCATTCAGATGTGGCGGGAGTACATAAATCAACCAAAGGTCACCTTGAATGAGCTGCAGTCACTCATTGGCTTACTTAATTTTACATGTGCTGTTGTCGTTCTGGGAAGAGCATTTTTGCGACGTATGATTGACCTAACCATTGGGGTGTCGAAGCCATATCATTATATTCGGCTCACAAAAGCAGTGAAAGATGACATGATAATGTAGGTTACTTTTCTGCAAGGGTTCCATGGTCGATCTTTGTTGTTACCTCAATCATTTGTTCAGTCAGCAGACTTACATTTGTATACCGATGCCTCTGGTGGAATAGGCTATGGTGGGGTCTTAGATTGCCATTGGTTTTATGGTGTATGGAACGATTCTTGGAAGGCGCAGAACATAACTATGCTGAAATTTTATCCGATTATCCTTGCAGTCGAAGTTTGAAGGGGCCCTCCTAGCCAATAAGTGTATCATTTTTCATACAGATAACCAAGCTCTGGTCAGTATTATTAACAATTAAACTTCTATGGATAAAAGTATCATGTTTTTTGTGAGAAAACTTGTGCTGTACTGCCTTCAGTGGAATATACCTTTTCAGGCCTCTCATGTTGGAGGCTCTAACAATTCCTTAGCCGATTCTCTCTCTCGACTGCAGGTATCCAAATTCAAACGACTGTTGCCGGAAGCAGACCACAGCTATACCTCCCCTTCCAGCTTTGCCTTGCTAGAGACTAAGTTGCAGAGCCTTCTTACTAATGCGCTAGCAGCCACCTCGCTAAGAGCTTATAGACGTACTTGGGCCATTTATCATGCATTTTGTCAGGAATACGGCATGGAATATTGTATTCTGGTCAAGGCTTCTCAGCTGGCATATTTTGTGGCATACTTAATGTCTCAAGCGTATGCTTCTTCGAGTATCACTTCCTACCTGTCAGCAATTAGTTACGTACATAAATTAAATTACAAGCGTCTAGTCCGTCATCCATAATTCAGCCGTCGTGCATTAGAGAATATCCGCGTCCATAATCCAAAGACCTATTCCATATTTCATATAACAGTATTAGCACCAAATTCAAAAAGACAATCATAGTATACATAAACATAGGCTTGTTTCTTGCAAGATTCCCTTCCTGATCCAACATCTTCTTTCCTTATTGGCAAGCTCATTCTAGGATGCCGGAATTTGTCTAAGCCTGCTGATGCTCGGTTACCGATTTCTAAACCTATTTTGCACAAGCTAGTTCTGGCTCTTAGCCACACAACATCTTCGCTATTCAAGCGTCGCTTGTATCAAGCCATGTTTTTATTAGCATTTCATGCATTCCTTCGGATTGGAGAAATGACGGCGTCCTCTCGCAATAAGCATTATTCGCAAGTCGCGTACGTCGGGTCAGATTCTCTTATCACTTTTCAGAACTATAAGCATTCCGGTGGAAAGTCATTTCCATTGCGTTTCTGTGGTCAGAAGTCAACTTGGTTCTGCCCGGTTCATGCTTTGAGGTTATACCTCGACTTAAGAGGCCTATCCCCTGGTCCTATTTTCGCTTACCCACCTAACCGTACCATCAGTCCCTCTGGTCTCCGTAGGTTTGGATTGTTCACCGTTTAAGTCGCACAGTTTTAGAATCGGTGCTGCTACAGCTGCCGCTGAGGAAGGTTTGTCCGACAGTCAAATTCGTCAGCTTGTCCGCTGGAAATCTGACGTATTCAAGATTTACGTTCGCCATTCCCTACGCGTATCAGATTTATAGTCTTTGCGAGGTGGATGAATGCATCGTCAGTTCGTTATCTGAACGGTTGTTGTGCAAGGACACAACACAGCAACTGAATAGTTAACGGTCAGGTTATTTATTCATGCCAGATCTGTCACACCAAAAAGGTCTGCAGATACACGATGTCATTATGGAACTGTGTTCGAGTTAGGTGTTGAGCCTTAGTTTAATGTGTTTAATTGGTGATGGGTTCATGCCAGAGTTACGAGTAACTGATATTTACGAGGTTTTGATCCGAGGATCAGTACGTAAAATTGTTGGTAGCATGCTTGGCGATGGGCTCATGCCAGGGTTACGAGTTTGCCACTCATACGATGAAGAACTGATAATTACGAGTTTCTGATTTGAGGACCAGTACGAATTGTTAGCAGCTTATCCCAGTGTCTGGCTATGGGTTCAGGCCAGACCCCTTTTTGGTTTGGATAGCATGTATTTCTGATCCGATCATGGGTTCATGTTGGGTCATATTGTTCCGGGTACTTTGTGTTATACAAGAGAAATGGTTTCCGATTAATTTCTAACTATAGCCGGGGCTAATTGTATTTACTTGTTGGGAGTGATTCGCTACTCTAATCTAGTCAACATGGGAGGTGGTGGCGCGTGGCCCCGTTTCATGGTTGATATATAGACATATATATTTACTAAACACTAAAGTTTTCTAATTTATAGTACGGTACACATTCTTTACCTTCGCGGTTCGTTTGATTGTACACCGCGTTATCACGAGTATAAACCGTCACACAGTGACCTAAAATCTACGCCATTCAATGTGTTTTTGCCCCTCATCACTTCCAGCTTGGGTAGTGTGATTGGATGATAATTGTGTAGTTTCTTTTTGAATTCTGGTTCTTTTGCAGTTGACATCTGACCTATCGGTTGTGTTCCCAGCCTCCTTAGAGATCGGATGGGAGGTGGTGGCGCGAAGCCCCATTTCATGGCTGATACATAGACATATATATTTACTAAACACTAAAGTTCTCTAATTTATATTACGGTACACATTCTTTACCTTCGCGGTTCGTTTGATTGTACACTGCGTTATCACGAGTATAAACCGTCACACAGTGGCCTAAGATCTACGCCATTCAATGTGTTTGTATTATTCCCTTTAGTGTACTCCTTTTATTTATTCATCAGGGCTAGAACATCAATATAATTATACCAAATACAATGACAGATATGTATGAGGTAAAAGTTGTCAACAGTAGACACTCCAATATATCTATTACGCAAAAAATCCGTACGACTTTACATAGCCCGTAGTCCTCCAGTTCAGTTGGCACAAAGCTCTACATATGCCATGCCATGCCATACACACCATTCCAGCTAAACGGGGGGCCCTCGGTGGCCGAGTGGTCTATGGCGTTTCGTTAGTGATCGCTAGCCTCACACCACTGAACCGGCACGGGTTCGAGCCCAGGGGGTGCATGTGTGAAAGTTTGTCAGTTATTTGCCGACGGGCGGTGGTTCTCTCCGGGTAGTTCGGCTTCGTCCACCATCTATACTGAGGATCCCCCCTCCAGCAAAACATTTTACATAAAAGTCAATACAGCACGTTAATCATACTACCGATTTCTGATTTCTTCATGGATTCCCCAGTTCACAGATAATATTTGTGGCCTTCATGTAAGCCACATAGTTGAAACATTATGTATGGCGTAGTGGATATTCTGGAGTTTTTATTGTTGACAATTTTTAAATCATGGTGTCTGTCATTAATTCTGGTATAATTCGTGAGTTTATATCCCAACGAGCCATTTTAATTTTCAAACGTGAGAGAAAAAAGAATAATAATAACAATAGATATTTCCATCTGAAATGGAAAGACCTAAAACCAATGTGTGATTCCTAAATCTAGACTGTGATAGTCCAACGAACTTTTCAAGCCTCATATAGATGAATTAACATGGGTCATGGATAAAATCATGGGTAAAGTCTGAAGCACAGGTTAGTTTCGGCCAGTGCATAGTGCTCCTGGGTACTGATTGCTGATGCTTAGCGAGTTGTACGCGAGGAAGCCTTTGTGTTCTATTTAATAGAGATCCATTGTGGTGATCGTGCGCACTACCTGGTTCGATTGCTCATGATAGAGGATTGCACAGTTAACATCGTTCTCATCGCGGTAGCTGCCCGCTTAACCCTATCTGGCATGGGCTTTTTGGGACCTGTCCAGGCCTGGGGGGGGGGGGCGAATGGTCCTCTAATTATTTTTCTTATCCCTTGAGCTAGGGAGCTGAAACTTACCACACTATACCCTTGGATCAAGCTCTACCAGAAAATGCAAAAACAAATCCAAAATGGTTGCTTTGATGACGTCACAGTGACGTCATTTTCAAAAACGGCATTTTCCGAATTTTGTATTTATGCAAATTCTCCTCATAAACTGCATGATAAATTACTAAATATTAATGTGATGACGAAAACATCACTTTTCTGGTACCCCACATCTTGAATTTACCCATGATCCTCTGCTCGGGGGTTATACAAATAGGCCCAAATTGACCCCATTATGATAAACTATACAGTCACGGAGTGTCAGCTCTCCATTTTTTATCGTTCCGGAAATAGCGCAGAAAGATTGATAGGGGCTCATTTTGCCACCCCCTCCCCCCCCCTCCTCGGGGCCTGGTAGGATTAAAATACCATCGTCCGCAGCGATATAAGTACCGACGCCTTCACTGCATGCAGGGCATGGCAAGCAATGATTAAAGTGAGACACAGCTCGCATAATGCAAAGGGTATCTCAAGCAGAATGCGAGCGTTATCGTTTAACCGACAGGAAAACTCGTCTTAAAACCGGTGTGAAAAAAACGGTGGTCACGCAGATATGAGTGTCCGCTTCCTATGATTTAACCAAGCCCGGACACTGACATCTGAAAAGGGTCACTTGGATATCAGAGCCCACCCTAGGTAAAGCATAGGAGACCGGACACTGGTCTCTGGGGACCACCATTTCTTTCACACCGGCATATGGATGACTTTGCATTCTTTCGTGATAATGTTACAAAAACATCCAGGCGATATCAAAAATGGGCAAATGGATAATAACCTGTGTTGCGATCTCGCGTTGCGGTGTTCATCGAAACACCTTCAACAGAGATTAAAGAACGAACAGGGAACCCTCTACATGTACAGATGATGGATTGAGTTAAATGACTTATTCTTAAGACACTACCAGCACCCAAATCCGAAATAGTCGACCAAAGTTGAAAGTTGTTGAAAACAAAAATGGATGTGCAGGTACGAAAGAAAAAAAGACCAAATTTCATCTGACCAATGGGCAACATACAACGGTGGCATATAGATGATTAAGATCTTTTTTAAACAATTTGGTCAGCTAACCTAAAATAAACCTAAAGTCTGAAGTTGCTTGCATAAGAGAGAATAAATTGGAACGATAAACGATTTCAATAATTGACGTTCCGGGTGACTATATGTGCATTTAAACGCGTACATCCTTTTCCAACCTTTTCCCCTATCTGGTCTGGGTGATTTGGGGTGTACAGCAGCCTGGGGAGGGACTGAAAGTGCCCTCTATATATTTTCGCTATCCCTAAGGCTACAGTGCTGAAACTCACACTTTATCTTTGTATTAAGCTCTACAAGAAATCCAAGATGACCGCAATGATAACGTCGCAGTGACGTCATTTTCACAAAGGCATTTTTCTTTTCTATTTACGCGTTTTCTTTGCAAAAACTGCATGATAAATTAGTAAATAATAATCTATGAAATAAAATAGCTTTCGCTTACTTTTCCTCCCAGAAATTTTGAAGAAAAATGACGAAAATATAACTTTTCTGGTACCCCACATATTGAATTTACCGATGATCCTCTCCTTGGGGGTTTATGCAAATAGTCTTAAAATGACGCCAATAAGATAAACTAAATAGTCAGCTCCCAAGTTTTTGTCGTGCTGGAGATAGGAGCAAAAAAACAACATTCGGGAGCGGAAAGTGCTCCCTATGCCAGTTACCTTCAGTATACTGTGAAGTCATGTGGCTCTGTCAGTATTTCGGCACCCTTTCCCACATCCCTTATATGCGTTGTAATTCTTCAGGTCTCTACAGCTCTAGATCAAGGGTACTGAGGGATCTATCAATATTAAACACTTTTGCATCCCCCAATAGATACTGCATGTCCTGTCGCCGTAAACAACAAACTTGATGGAAGTGTAAGTGCACATACAATAAGCATGAGCTGGGTTAAAGTGCAGTGCCAAAACTAAATTGGAATTCTTCCCAGTCGGGAGATACAAAGAGGTTTCGTTAGGGTCAGAATGTCAGTCAGAAATATCAATAATTGATGATCCCTTATTACTGGTTTCAATTCTGTGTCAGAAATGATATGGATTTTGACCAGTGTGCATTTCTCTTATTTTAGCGTACTAGTTTAATAACCTTATTGATCACTTTCTAGGCAGTCTGGCCCTGCAATAGCTCACGTGATACAGCGTGATACACACATCAGATATTGAGAGTTCCACTGTTTTTACACATCTGTTTGCTAACTGTTGCTGTATACTGAGTGAAGTTAGCAACAACCGTACTGATGTTCTTCTGTAAACTGTTTCTTTTAAGGTGTAGCACATCTCATTTAAGGTGCAACGGACTCGTTTGAGGTGTGACTGCCTCGAGTAAGGTGTACTCTCTCATTTAAGGTGTAACTTTCTCGATTCCGAGACTTGGCTCTTCTTATTACTCCGATGGCACAGAGCATACATCCACTGAACAGAAAAAGTGATCCAACGATGTGCAGGGGGATTCGGTATCCCCCTGTGAAGTCTCTCAACCAGCCTAGAATTGAAAGGAGAAACATTGATGATAAATTAAATAATAATAATTAAAGAATTCGACCATCAATTATCATTTGAAGTGTAAGATCATAAAGTGCCGCACCGGTACCCTACAGCATAATTTGTGATACAACTGAACAAATTAATGGAGTGTGTTAATTGGATTGAAAGTCCCTTTCACCTATTTGATGTGCTACATGCTACAGAGCGCTTCCAATGTCGTATTTGTATAGTGCTGCCTCATTGAAGCATCATATCGCGATCGGAGGCAGACTTTCCAAGTGACAGTATCCTGACACCTAGCCACCCAGTCCTTACGTTACCTTCTTAATGGTGCGCGCCAAGCGCGAATGTAACAAGTTCCAGTCTTAAGACTCGGCCCTGTATCAATTCTAGGACTTCCCGCTTGCGATGCGGATGCTTTAGCTACTAGACCATCGCAGTGCGATACTGATCAAGCGCAAATATCTATTGAATTTTTTGTGAAATCCTAAACGCGCCTACTCATGTTTTGATTTTGATTTGATATTTATTCACCATTAGAATAATAAACAGTACATTTCAGCAGGGATTGCAATTTGCACCAAAGTTGATGACAGGTGTAGCTAATACTGCATATAACGTCATGGGGCTTGCTCTATCCCAGATAAACAGATATTTTGACTGTAGTATAACGATAACATAATGGCATGTTGGCGTAGGTAATATGTACATTTGTTTGCAGTATGCTCAGTTACTGTGCTGACTGGTCTGTTACCAGATATTCCTTTAATGTTGACTTGAAGAGGGAAAGCGACGAAATAGATTTAATGGAGGAAGGTAATTTATTCCACTCACGTGGACCTTTGGTTCTGGCTGTATAGTACAATAAGTTAGAATAATGGAATGGTCTGTTCAAATTGTATAATGATCCTCTGGTTTGATAATAATGCACCGAAGACTGCCTAACGAAATATTGTCTGAACTGTCTGGGGAGCTTGTCAGAATTGTGGAAAAATTTATGGACAAAAATTAAAGTTGTGTACAAATTCAACTGTTGGATTGGTATAATTTTCAGTTGTTTAAATAATGGATCGGTGTGATCATATTTATTGGACAGTGTTATGACTCTAAGAGCACGCTTTTGGAGTAAAATTAACGGGTTTAAATGCGAGGCGTAAGTATTTCCCCAAATAATATTGCCGTATGATAGATATGGGAATATAAGGGAGTAATATAATATATATAGACATTTCTTATTGACAGATTTTCTTATATAGTTAATTACTCCAATATTGCGTGATATTTTCTTGCTAATGTAATCAATGTGTGTGGCCCACTTCAAGCTGTCGTTAAAGTATATTCCTAAAAATTTAAAGCTATTGACCATCTCTACTTCCGTTCCAGAAATTTTTAGCGAGTTAAAATTTTTAGCTCGCTGTTTGTATGGCTTAATATGCATGCATTTCGTTTTTACTATATTGAGAGAAAGGTGATTTGTACAAAACCATTCATGTAACTTGTCTAATTCTAGTGTCATAATATTGATTGCGTCTTGCGGGTCCTTAGATGAACAGGTAACACTGGTGTCATCTGCGAAAAGAGTAAATTTTCAGATTTCAGATGCATTACATATGTCATTGATATATATGAGGAACAATATGGGTCCAAGGATCGAGCCTTGTGGTACACCATATGAAATTGGAAGTGGTCGAGATAGAATTGAATCGAAAGTTACAACTTGGGAACGGTTTGATAAATAACTAGAGAGCCATTGGATTGACGTACGTCGGAATCCATAATGTTCTAATTTTGCGAGAAGAATGTCGTGTTTTACGGTGTCAAATGCCTTTGATAAATCCAAAAATGTAACAAGACTGTATAATTTTGCTCCTTTACCAGATATAAGATTATCATATAACGAGCCCGCTGCATGTGAAGTAGAATGATGAGCTCGGAATCCATATTGATGGCAGGAAATAATATCATTTGTATCCAGATAGTCGATGATAGCATTAGCAGCAATTTTTTCAAAAACTTTACTGAAACAAGGTAGTACTGAGATGGGTCGATAATTGGACATGATATTGATATCTCCAAATTTATATATTGGTGTTACTTTGGCCGTTTTAAGAGCACCTGGTACCACCCCAGTGCTGAAAGACAAATTTATTATAAAAGATAATGGTATGGAAATATAATCAGAAACTATTTTGACGAGAGAGGTATGGATTCCATCTAAGCCTGGTGCTGAAGACTTTAGCTGCAGTATCGTGCTCTTGACAGTTTCGTTGGTTGTATTTGGAAATTCAAAATTTTCATGTATGATGTTTTTCAGATATTTTTGAAAAGGCGCACTGGTATTAGGAATTCTAGAGTCCAGTTGTTCGGCAATTGATGTAAAATACGTGTTAAAGTTTGATGCGATTTCTGAATTATCACTAATTTCTTGACCATTGATCGTAAACTTTTTTGATGTCACAGTATTTATTTTCCGGTTCATGAGCTGGTTTAAGATTTTCCAGGTACCTTTTATGTCATGGTTGGATGAATTGAATTTATCTTCAAAATATTGTTTCTTAGATAATTTAATCAAATGGTTCAATTTGTTCCGATAAATTCTATACTGTTCATGTGTTTCGTTGTTTGGACTTACTAGATAATTTCTGTATAATTTGTTCTTTTCGTGAATTGATTCTAATATGCCATATGTAATCCAAGGTTTAATTATTTTTTTATTCCTGGATTTTTTCGTAGTAATTAATGGAAAACACTCATTATATATTTGTAGAAATTTAGTTGAAAACAATTCTAGTACTACATTGGCATCGTCCCTATTAGTGATTTCATCCCAGTTCGTGTCTCTAATTCTCTCAGTAAATAATGTTTTGGAGTCCGGAGTAATTTGTCGGAAGGTTATAGCGTGTTCTGGTGTTATGTTGTCTGTGTCGCCCTTCAGTATATGAACGATGGGAAAGTGGTCGGATATATCCGTCAATAATATACCGGACAGGAGATTGTTTTCGTGAAAGTTTAAGAAAATGTTATCGATGAGGGTTGCAGAACGGCGTTTTACGCGGGTCGGTTTGGTTATCTGTGGAAAGAAATAGTGTGATTTCAATATATTTAAAAATTCTTTGGATGGGCCATGTCTGTCAGTTTTAAATAGGTCTATATTGAAATCGCCCATTAAGATGCATTTATTTTTTTGGATCTCAGGCTGTGTCAAAAATCTTTGCAGATGTTGGTTGAGTTTGGAAACATTTTTGTCAGGCGATCGATAGAAAATACCCACGATATATTTTTGGTTTTGGGATTCCAGCTCGACGAAGAGAGATTCATACTCGCCATCTTGGTCCAATTGAGACAGATCGTCTCGTATTTTGCACGCGTTAATGTTTTCATCAATATAGAGAATGACCCCACCCCCTTTTTTGTTGTTTCTGGAGGCTGGAAACGGAATATAACCGGGGATGTTGTAAAGGTTTTCAGTGGTAGGATCCAGCCAGCTTTCGGAAAAACCTAGAACAGAAAACTTGTAGACACTCGTCGTACCAAAATGTTTGTCTTTGTCGATAATACGCCGAAGACGCCGTTGTAGACACAATTAAACGAAGAAAAACGGACTACGTTGTTCAAATATAATATAAGTAGACCAATGGAAACATTTTCGGATAAATAGCCTACTTGTCAGTAGAATTTGCAGCTAGGGACGTTTTGTGGGCAATACTGTGCACCCCTATTCCATTTTCTAACAAATGAACTTTACCTTTTCTACATATATATACACATATGTGGACTTAGAAATTTGGGCGCAGTATGGTTTCCACTGAAGTGATTGTGATTATTTTTGGAGAGATAAAATAAATCATCAGCGAAAGTAGAACTTGCGACCTTTACTATACACAGAGATGCTCTAGCGACTTAGCTCTGATCTTACCCTTTCTCTCGGTGTTCCATAGTTATGAAACTGGCCCTTACAAAAATATTGTATAGGACCCTATAAGATTTTTAAAAATCCTATAAGGTTCTAAAACATCCTATAAGATTCTGATAAATCCTATAAGATTCTGAAAAATCCTATAAGATTCTAAAAATCCTATAAGATTCTGAAAAATCCTATTGAATTTAATAGGATAGCTTTTTGAAGAGTGGAAATTGAACCCAAGTTGAGTGAAATTCGCTCAGGTTGAGTCAATAAATCACTCGAGTGGTGGGTAAAAATCACTCAAGTTGAGTTGAAATTGACCCCACTCAAGTATTTAAGTGAATTATTTCACACAAGTTAAGTGACATTTCCCTCAAGTAATTGAATGTAATTTCACCAATACGTTATTTCAGCAATTTATTGACTTGACTTCCTGGACTTTAACAATTTGATGTAAATCCCAGACACAATGCATGGACAATTTTATGTAAAACATAGGGACACTTCAGGCACACAGCAGGGAGTACAGACATTTCCACATTGAACTTTTAATTGGTTCAGATGATTTATGATATGATAGCTCAGTGATTAGATGAGAAATCTTGTTGAATTTAGATTTTATAATCAGTCCAAATCCATGATTTTATAGCAAAATCGCACAAAATGGGAAAAATATTCTTAGTAGAATCAGTTCTAACATTGTCAGCAACAAAACAAACCATTGAAGAATACTTTATATTATATCCTCTTCATTATTATCAATTATTTAAATATAATATATATATAATTTCTGTTTCTGATAGTCTTTTATTAGTTTAATAACTGCCTTCCGTCCTCTTCACTGTCTCATCGAAATGGGTGGAGTTATCTGCCCTTGATAATTTAATTGACCACCGGGGGCGCCACCATCATCTTAAAACAACAACAGAGAAACATGGCTGACCACAAGTTCAAAAATCAGGTTGATTTGTTCATGTTAAGCTATAACTATGGAGGTTTGAAGAACTGTATTGCAGATGGTGATGAGTGAAGTTATTAACGGTGAGTAAGTTATAAATATAACTATAATGTTTCTTTTTTCATAACTTAATAAGCAAAAAACTTCTAGCATCAGTTATTATTATCTACAAGTTTCCCTGACATACTTGGCATATTAAAAAATTTATATTGGCCTCAATAGCTATTGCTATATGGACTAGTTGTAATAATGTACTTCACCTTAAAATTACTGTCAAATTTAATAGGTCATATAGCATGACTTTCACAAAGAAATATCCATATCTCTAATATCACTTTCAGATCTACCTAGGTTCATCAAGGCAGTGTGGATTGCTATTGTCATGATTGTGTGCATTGTCAGCTTGGGACAACCCAGGCATGGGGACCTCATATGAAGATTGGCCATGAACCCCTGGAGGAAATCCCCTGAGGGTGAGATATTTTTATCACACCGCTGTTTGTGTACTTCGTGTTCATGTCAAAACAGTGGGATTTAACTGCAGGATGGTAGCTCTAAATAACTTAGTTGACATCTTGTTGTTTTGAACTGTTTGTTGATTAAGAAAGTTTATTGACTTGTTCCTTCCAGAAGATTAGAGAATATTTCCATACCAAATTTCTGACAAAATGGTAAAGAAATATTTTTTAAAATATGTTGATAATAAATAAAATGTTGGCATAACCTAATTTTGCTATGATTAAAATGTGATCAGAAAAAGTATAATCAATAACGATTAGACTTTCCATCATTATAACAGGCTATATTCTCCTTGTCTATTAATTGCACTCTTCATTACGAAAGCTAAGGATCATCACACACTTTAATTGTACATTTCTACCCATATCACATTTCATTCCATACCTTTATTTCATTTATAAAATTTTAAACACTTGTTTGGCTTCAGATGCAACCAGTTGGACATCTTGGTGGTGAATATTTTTTAATACCAAAACTTACGGCTTTCCTGTGCAGCTATATGAAGCGTGCGTAACTCATTCACGAAATGTAGTATAACCGTGAAAATTATTATTTCTCACAGTGGCTAACTGCAAATTATTTCAGTCTCTTCCAGACTACTGCCTGAAGAAATTTCCCAGTTCCAAGAAGGCCATTCGGGAAGCCATGAAGTCTAAACTCAATGGCGAACAGAAATTGTAGAGAAAATTGATGGAGAGATTATGATGCCCCCCATATGTTCCTCCGTTTATATCTTAAAAGTGCACATGTACATAATAAAGAAAATATTTATTATATTTATTTGTTTGTTCTTTAACGTGCTTGTTCGTTAGTTAATTTACCAGAATCTCTTTCTCTGTAACATATCTGTGTTACACCCAAGGCAAGCAACGTTTACGCTAATGCATTTTCTGATGTATCTACTATTTTACAATACGGGCATTTTGTATTTCGTGGATTGACCATAAAAAATGACCTGTATCACTCATCCAAATATCCTACAAGATTTTTTAATAGGATCTTATAAGATAAAATCCTATAGGACATTTAATAGGATCCTATTAAAAAATCCTACAGGATTTAATCTTATAGGCTTTTTTAATAGGATCCTATTAAAAACTCTTATAGGATTTTATCTTATAGGATCCTATTAAAAAATCTTATAGGATTTTGGATCAAGATTTTATCTTATAGGATCCCATTAAAAATCCTATAGGATTTACTCTTATAGGATCCTATTAAAAAATCTTATAGGATTTTGGGCCAAAATCCTATAAGATTTTTTTGTAAGGGAGAGTTGAAATTAGTAACCTATATAAGTTGGCCTTACACTACACAAGGACATGTAGATAATTATATATGAATTTGCGTGCGATTTGTTTGAGGCAAAAATAGGTCTGAAATTATAGAGGGGAAAATATTATGAATTACGACATATATTAAACACACTTGAACAACGTCAGACTTTCGTATGAGACAATGACAGAATAAGACAAATAGACTGTTGTCTGACCTCGGCGTGATATCAACCTTGAACATGTTGGTATCACATACCGTTCAATCGCACCACTCTCAAATGAATGTTTTGATGTTGATATGCTCAGTGTTTCATTATCATAAACAGACTGTTCATTCATCGACAGCTAGCAAAGGAGCATTTAACATGAATTCGAACATACTTCTAGTTCGTCTCAATGTTATAGCATTGTACAGGGTGAGTCAAAAAAATGTCCACCTGTGGTTTTGTTCATTTATTCATATTAGTCCATGGGCCAGAGTCGAAACTGGTACCACCTGAGATGGCAAATTCTAGTAATGTTTTTTGAAGAGGTATATGTCTGTATCCATATGTGATAACCGTTGCAGATCGGTAGCTTAAGGGTAGTATACCACGCCTTTTCAACCCTACCCCTTTCCCAGTTCTAAATAAAAACTTGAGGGGTGGGGTATGGTCCCTCGGATATTTTTCTTATACTTCCATCTAGAGATCTAAAACTTCGCACACTTTGGATATAGGTGCTCTTCTATTGAAACAAGCAAACATCATGTCACATAATAATTTGGTGACGTCACAGTGACGTGATAACCCAGTGAGCAGTTTATTGTCTCTTTTGTCCATTTTCAAATTTATTTTTTCAAATTCTTCTGGTACCACTTTGCATAGCAGATTCGATTCATGTTCATTGAAGAGGTATTTCTATGTAGATGTTACCGATATGTCATAACAGTTGCAAATCGGCAACTTATGGGTAGTTATAGCACACTTTCGGAACCCTACCCCGCCCCCATTCTTAACCCAAATATGGGGGGTTGGTTATGGTTCCTCGAATATTTTTATCATTCTTGCTGCTAGAGGGCTGGAATTTTCCACACACTACTTGTAGGTCCTTGTTTATAGAAACCAGTAAACATAAATTAACACAATCCCTTGGAGACGTCACTATGACGTCATAATACCGAAAGTCAGTTTTTGCTGGCCGTTCAGTCTATTTTCAATACATACTTCCTATTCAGTTGGTACCATTTGAGGTAGCAGATTCCATCAATGTTTCCTAAAGTGGTATTATTATGTAGTTGTTACCCATAAGTTATAACATTTGAAGTTCAGTAGCTTATAAGGTAATTATAGCTCGTTTTATGAAACCTGGCCTCGACTGTAAGCCAAACGTTGGGAGTGACGGGGTATATTTTCTTTAAATCTATGTCTAAAGAGCTAAACGATTATACCCTATACATTTTAGTCCTATGATATGATAAAATGCTAAATAAACTGATAAAACGTTTAATTACATCATCGTATCTCGCCAGAGTAACACATATATACATGTCTTTTATCTATTTCATTATAGTGTGAGCTGGAGGTGTTATTTACCATTTGGAGGTGAATGAGGACAGTTACATTAAAATGATAATATCCCATCGATTAAATAATAGTAGGTTCTTCGATGCAAAAACATGCCAAACGATGGGAGAAAGAGAGCAAATTTAACTCATGGTAGTGTTGCGTAAAAATAAACTGTCGATCTAGTTTTACTGTTTTGTGTTGACAATTTCTACTCAACATAGAATACATTTCCTGTGCAACATGTATCAGGATTGTTGAGTGTCCATCCCACATACATACTGGCAACTTGGTAATATCTCGCCCCAACGTGATAACTTGAATGTGTGTTAAGAACGGAACCAGAATCTTGTTGGCAGGAGTAGAATATCGAATATGTGGCAGGAGTAGATTGTTAACATCAGCGTGGGCGACTGAAAGCACAGGCGATGTTCGCGTCAAGTTTTCAACGTAGATAAACTCAGGTTACTTTACCACCGCGTTTCGGTGTGGTATTAAATAGGACACAGTCAGTTGATGGAAGAGACAAAGGGATTGTATAAGATTTAATCCCCAAAGCCACAAATAATTCAAATCTGGAGACTATTCTGTTCAATTCAATAAAATGCGTCTGACCGGTTTTGTCAGTGGGAAATCGTTTCTAACCACAATTGAATGGTATGTGATGTAAAATAGATACCGGTATCAGCTATTGAACCAATCCGGAATCGACAATTGTCAACAGTAATGATGAGGCTGTATGGAGATTTTAGTATATGACCCATATGAACGTTCAACCAGATTTGATGATATGAAACGAACATCATGACGACTTCAATTTCAGCATCATTCCAAACTGTTGTCAATTTTCCTTGCATTAAATACTACCTTGCTATGCCAGTGTAGAAGTTCGAGTTATTAGTGTCTTGTGAATAAGGGCTTTCGATTATTGATGCAGAAATTCCGTAAGTGTTATACACGATAGTATCACCATCACAAATTTCCAGAACAGGTCATGACTGTATGCAGGAAAATGTGTAATTAGGGCAGGTTGGTGTGATGATCCTGGAGTTTTACTGATGCAGGGACCATTCATCATTTATATTAATGGTGTATGGTTATCCGAAGAGCTAAACCGGTCACAGACAGGATTTCAAAGGATTTAGCTACATTCAACTTCTAAACAATATTTCCAAACTGCCTGGTCATCCATGTGCCTAATTTTAAGGCAAATCATTTCATCATAATGACATATGGGCAGCTAGTTTGAGTGGAAGTGAAACAATTTCTGAACATTGTTATCTCTGCAGCTGACGATGTAGGCATATCTCTGCATCAACGCTGACATTTTTCATGTTCCACCAAAGATGTTAACAGGATATATGATATTCCCTTTCAGCAACCATCCCAGTCGAGCAGGGTCACAGCCTGTTAGTCCAGTTTCAGGTTTGCAGCATTTCACTATCGAGTATCGGCTTCAATCCGATTGATGACAGAGCCTATGTTGACGTTACTACGTATACATGGTTCCCTTAACATATTCGTTTTCATTCGGACCAAAGTTATACATTCAGGTGCGAATCATCATTGCGAATACCATGGTCTACCTTAACACTCTTGAGACGAGTTGACATCCATTTAAACAGCTAATTATGGAGTGGTCTTGTGGCGCTTCTGTTTGGCTGAGATCCCGAGTGACGCACACTGGCATTCTGACCTCAGCGCCGGACACCTGTGACCTTTGATCAAAGCAAAACGAATCACCTGATTGGCTGACAGATTAGGCGACGTCATCAATGAATTATTTACGTTCGAAAAAGCCGTTTGCCATGGCTCTCGACAGTACAAGAGATAGAGGGAGAGAATGGCCTGGTAGCGGGGCTGGAGTCACCAAGGAATCACCTTGTTGATTTCCTGGATATTTAGCCAACATCAGATTCATCAGTAGGTCTATCATGTGTGTTTGGTGACGATGTGAATACTCTAACACGTTATTGGTGGTATTGGATTTTTTGCATTTTTATCTTTTGCAATCTTTGAAAGAGGCCGTTGGGTATGCTCTTATGTAGCTCCCAGCAGGCAGCAGCTTTCACGGGATAATGCCCAGAGGCAATAGTGGTATCAAAATCTTCTGAAAAGCTCTAAAAGGGCAATGTTTATGCATTTTAAGAAGCAAACATAGCAGTTCAAATACAGATATCTAACACATATGGCCATTTTTGGCTATGAAACAAATTTGCAGTTGGCACCACCGAGTGGATTACCCGTTCAACACGTTTGCATGACTAAAGCATAAAATTTGCTGGGATACCACGTTGACGAACCTGGATTATCAAACAATCGGTGGCCAAGATGGAAAGAAAGGGTAACATCTTAAAAACGATGCAAATTCTAAGGTGGCCAACATTAGCTCATCATAAAGGGTGGCCATATGCTGTAGCAATTGTAAATTGAGAAGGTATTTGTACTCATCAAGGATAATTGCCATTATAACAAAAGTCTGGTGGTCGAATATGGTAGATTAAGACGAAAATTCTATTTCGTCAGATTCAT